>VXBJ01005120.1:270334-522445 GCA_013400055.1 Nycticryphes semicollaris
AGCGGGCGCCAGGCGAGGGGCGCTTTACCGTGAGGGCTTGGCGGGCCGCCGCGGGGAGCGCGGCCGGACGGGGAGCAGAGTGCGGTCCCTGCGGCGCGTCCGCCTGGTGCTGGGGCCTGCGCCTGCCCGGCAACCAGTTCCCGCCTCGGGTCCCCCGGGGCTGGTCTCGAAAAACGCCCATCTGAGCTCAGATTTGCGTTAGGATGCAGTTTCACGTCCCCTCCCCCCGCTGGAATCCGTTAACGGCGGAGGAACGAACGGTGGAATCCGTTAACGAACGAGGCCCTGCAGCAATGGTGGCCGCCGTTGCTGGCCTGCCGCAGGGTTGCTTGTCACCCGCTGGCCTCGCTGGGTAGAGGGGGTCCTCTCTTACCCCGTGGCTTCAGAGGCATCATCACCAGGGAATTTTCAAAGCCCTTTATTTAAAGTAATTTTTTAAATACATATGAAGGATAACTGTAAACTTCCGTGCCTGAGCCGCACATGACATGAGCCATGTGCAGTTACAAACCCGGGAGCGTGCCATCTAGAAGTAGCTAATGACAGGACTGATGTTTGTCAGTTACAATAATCCTTACAATTCTTGGTTCCTTTAATTTCTTTGCAGGACTGAGGTCAAATTTGCACAATACCCTGGCACCGGCGGTTCTGTGTAATTCCACAAGGATTACACGTTAATGTCTAAGGTACCATCATTATTTCTGTAAGGGGCAATAAAGTTTTTTTCAGTGCAAGATTTGCCACATCCTTTTTTATATGGATGGGAATTTTATGGATTCGTAGTGGACTTCAGCTGAAGAGCTGAAAAGGCTAATGAATTCTTTCAGAGAACAGCATGAAGTCTTTCTTTCTTAGACTATGACTTAAAGGACAGTTATTAGCCATAAATGGCTTTCACAGCTGTTCATTAGGTTAGGTGGAGCTGGGAAAGTTGGCAAAACAGCATGAACAAATTCAAAAAAGGAATGAGGGTGGAAAAGAAGAGGTTTGTCTTGGAAACGTTGGTAGAGCTGTAGAAAAACATTCAACAAGAGGAAGAAATCTGCAACATCAATGTGTAAGAGTGGAAGTAGACAGTAGATTACATGTGGCCTTACAGAACAGCGTAATAGCAAAGCCCTCAGAATTTAAGCCTCCGTGTAAACTATCCCATCACTGAGGAAGGAACTAATAGACTTTTTCTTCCTCTCCTTTGGCATGACTACCCTCTGCATACTACTTAACTAGGTCATGCCTGGGATATTTTTGGGAATCTTCCTGTTAGAAAATTACACTGAAGGGAATTTAAAGAAGAGCAATTAAAATAATTAAAGAGATGGAGGGATTGATTTATGAGACAAGATCAAAAGAGGTGGAATATTAAAACATGTTTCACAAATGCTGCGGAGTTTGAATGACATCATATTGTTAAGATTAGCACAGGCTATATGGAACGAGTGTATTCACTGTAAGATTACGTGCATATTTTGAAACCAGTAGCAACTGCAAAAATGGGTGCAATGGGAAAAAAAAGGTTGAGACACCGGTGTTTGCTGAGTTGTGGAAGGCTTTGTGCTGAAAAGCAAGGGCAGGGCCCCTACCCTCTACAGGTAGATTAGACAGATTAGATAAAAGACACAGGCTGATGGGAACAATCTTGCACTGGAAAATAGTTGGGACAAAAGCCTTGTATGGTATGCAATAACCTGCACTAGGGGTGTGTTTTAGTCTGCTTCACCTCACTTCTCTGTATGGAACCATGGCAGGCTGAAATGCCAAGTGTTTCAAGTCTGAAGGGTTTTCAAGCAGAGCTTAACAGTATTTTTAATCACAGGCTCCTAGTTCACCTCCCTGCCTGCAGCCACCTGTGTTCATTGGTCTGAAAATATTTCACCTACAACTGCCACAATCCAAAGGTCACATCAGAAACTGAAGTTAAAACCAACTTTTTCTCATAGACAGCTAAGAAATCATTTAACAAAAAGATTTTTTCCTCGTGTTTATGACCTGTTCAGAAATTCCGCAACTTGAGGTCCTTCTGGGCCTACTTCAGGTAAACAAGGATTGCTTGATGTTAGTAGACTTTTCTCCCTGAATGGCAAAACAAGATTCTAAAGTGATGACACATCTGAGACAGGAGTTCACAAAGGTTGTGTTAGCACTTGTTTAAGGAATACCTGTATATTTCATGGCTTTATCACTCATGAATAATATGGTCATCTCACAATGCTAATTAAAACCTTGAAATCAAACATACTTAAAATATATGCACACCTGGGTTCTCTCCCCACGCCTGAGTCTGTATATTCAGAGTATTGTTAAACATAATCAATTTATTCTAAGCAGAGGGCATTTGTACAGTACCATTGAATAAGCTGGATAGCTTACAAACATGTAGTGCCGTGCTGAAGTGACTGCTAGAAGATGGTACCAAAATGGGAAAAGCAGGGGCTGCTGACAGAAGAGGGTCAGAGTCTGATGCAAATGCCTAGAAGTAGTTTCATCACCTTCACTGTTTGTGCATCTTACTGGGTCAGTTTTTCCCTCCAGGCATTTTGTTGTTTTTGTTTTTTTTTTAAACATAGCTCTAGTCCTTAAGTATTTGCTTATAATTGATAGGAGTCATGGAAAATTTTGAGGGGTAGGAGAGTGAAGATAATACATCATTTTAGAAAAGTAGTATGGAGAAAAAAGGGTCTTGTAAATTAGTCTTTGTTTGTTGAAAATGATTTGAGGTAAGAATGTGGTACCAGAGTCATGACCAAACTGAAGGTCACCTCTTTGCAAAAGACTGTCTATTATATAACACAAATTAATGATTTTTAGAGGTGAACATCTGTTTAATACAGCCAAGAAAACCAGAACTCAATATTCTAATGAATTTACTTCTTTCGTTCTTATTTCTACTTTCATGTCTGAGCATGTTACTGTTTACTAAAACAAACATAATTTATATCTCCCCATTCTTGGATGCTCACAATCAAATATATAGACTTGCTGGGGCATTGCTCTGAAGACTTAAAAAAAAGATAACGAGCTGCCTCTTTCAAATTAAATTTAGGCACTGTGGAGCCTACATCTTACTGGGAACCATGAAAAAAAAATCTCTAAACCCAAGCATATTGAGTTGAACAAGGTAATATAACCAAGTAGATTACAAGATGAGTAAAAACCTTTTTCTATACATTTTTTTTAAGTTGTGCAAACAAGGACCATGGAGAGTCAAATTATATCACAGGATGTAAGGGTTCTCACAGAACAAGAGAACAATTTCAGGAAGCTTTAGTGAACTCAGTTAAGAGTTAATTGCTTAAATAAGTGCTACCATAAATTATAGCAGCTATTATACTCCCTGCTTTTTCGGAGTCCTCTGCTGGATTTTGGCCAGAGTTCTGCGTTTGAACCCCTTCGATGGGATTGCCTTTGATCCAAATAGACTCCAGTCTGTCCCTTTTGCACAGAGGTTATTTACCACGAAGGTGAGACCTCAGGTCCATTGGCCCCAGGATCCTGGTCACCCTACACACCTTCTTCAGGAAAACCCTGCTTGTGTTAGCACACTCATTAATTGGGTTTCAAGCTTGACAAAAATTAACAAATAATTTTGATAATGCTGAGAAGTAGCCATGGAAACCACTGACAGACCATTCCTTATCTTTGCCTTTGCCTCCCCACTGGCATCCTTTAAGTTTAGCCCAGGGTTGTACCTCTAACTTGTACATAGTTGAGGGGTTTCGGGATTGGTTTTTTTCCCTAACTGCCAGAATGCCACAGGCCTGGCAGAGTTTCTCTCTGTTTCTTTGTAGGTGTTGGATCACACAACAGAATTCCTCAGAATCTCAACTAATACTGCCTCATGCCCAAAGCAAATACAAGGAAAGGCTAGATGAACACTGCTTTTCCACCCCAACCACAGTCTTGCTTGTGAACCAATCACATGACAAGCAAATTGTGGTCAAGCTTTTCCTTAACATCTGTGTCATCTCTCAGAACAGCTACGTCCTATAAGTGGTCCCTTTTGGTGTTTGAAAATAGTCCCTGAGAAACCTTTTTATAACTTTTATCAGATGACCTCCCCCACTCCGTCTTCATCCCCAGTCATCATCTGATCCCATGGCTGGTTCATCAGGTGATTCCCAATCCCACATCAGATGATCATTATCTTGGATAGCAACCAAAGGGCTTGCCTGGCTTGTCCATCTTCATTATCATGCCCGTTGCATAGTCTAGATACACCTTTCCAGACACTGATAGGGCCTGCTAGTACTAGTCTTCCTTATGACCTAAGCTTAAGAAGTCAGCTGCATCAGCTTGTTAAAATATCTTAACCACTCCCAACTGATGACTTACAGACCCAGTTACAGAACAGGACCTGTGGTTCAAAATCAAAAAGAAAAAAAAAGCAGCACAGAAAAAAATCAGATTCTGATGCTTTGTTTCCTCATATGTAGAGCTGAACAACGGCAAGCTCAGGTGAGGTCAAAACACCAGTGCTGGCAGTTGCTATATGTGATATGGTTGGGACTTGACTTTAGCCCTCTCCTCATTTCCATCAGTCATAGAACAGAGTCATTTTTCTGTTACTGTAAACTAGTATTTTTTCTGCTTTGGCTTCTGTTTCCTAATAATTACAGCTACAAAACCAGTAATGCACAGTCTGTTTTCCCAATCCAGCCAAGTCACAACATCTTGCCAACCAACTGATCATTTCCTATGTTATGCGGGTGACTTCAGGAAGACGTTAGCCCCTGGATAATGTTTTTCATCACAGCACTCTGTATCCAGTGGACAGCATTCTCCTTCCTTTTAATCAAGATTAGCAGCTACAGTTGAAATAATGTAAAAATGAAATCAGACAATGAAATCTTAAAAAAATCAGGGAGAGAGGATTTCTTTTTATATCTTTTAAACCACTGTAAATTAGGGGAAAATATACAGGGGCTGATAATTTGTAACCATGGCCTTGCAAAATATGAAGGAAATACTGGCTTTTTCTGATCAAAGTGTCTATAGAGAGGGAGGGAAGTCCTGCACAGAGAAGAATAGATGGTAGATTGATTAAAATTAGAATTATTAGTTCATCCAAGGAGCATAAGGAGGCAGTATAACATGTGACCAAAAGAGAGACTGCGTGAAAAAAGACAGTGGAAAAGATGTTTTTACCTGCAGTAGACACTAATTATACTTACCTTACTTTATATGCATGTGCAATATTGTTTCTCATAAAGTTGTTCCATTAAGTTGTCTTTTCTAATTCCTTTTTGAGTGATGATGCCTCAGTGTACAATCTGTAAGAAACACTGGTAAATGATAAATGTGAAATTTTTTAGTCATACCTGTCTTATGCACTGGATTAAGGGCTTCTTAACATGAAATGCTGTTGCCACCGAAGTCAAAGACAGACCTACTGCTGGCATCAAGTGAGACAGAATTTTAGTCTTTGGTGTACTGCAGCCAAGATTAGATTAATACTCTGTTTGTTACAAGGTCATTTGACTTTCTAGACAGAATTGTACGTAACTGGATTCAAAATATAAAACCAGGGAGAGTGAACAAAAAGCTTAAATACACACTGATAAATCATACTAGCTATTAAATCACACACATGCTGTCATAACTCTATAAGGGGTATTAGTTTATGTTCACTAGGTCAGCTTTTTTATTATAAGCAGAGGTATTACCACCTTGTCTGTCATGAGTGAACCTTTTGGTTTCAAGTGCAATACAAATTCCAAGGAGAATTCTTCCTCAAAAGGATTTCCAGATTAAATAAAGGTGTCTGTCTAAAAGGCCAAAGTATGAGTGCAGAACAGCTGTTTCACATCAGGCTCTCCCGTGAGCCTTGTGCTTGAAGCTCATCTAATTTCAGATGTCCACAATCCAGAAGCCTGTATTTGATCTCATTGACTTGACTGCCTTCACAAACGACAGAGAGCCATTTTTAAGATGTGATTAATCTCACCCTGCAGTAGATGTCTAAACCAGATCAGATAAATTGTGATTTGCTTCTCTCTGTTGACTATGAACAGTTCAGGTGAATTCCACTCTGCCATTCCACATCAATAGAGTGCTTTGCACAGATTAAATTAATTTCCTTCTATTTAGAGATACTCTCAACATGGAATAAGAGTTGCCATGTGGTGAGTTCGAGCAATGATTACACTTTAAAAGTTTGCTTCTTAGCAGAAACTTTTACACAAACTTCTCCATTCATTTTCTATCATAAATAAGAAACAACATGTGCTTAGGAAACAGACATGAGTTTTCAAGGGAAAAAACAATACAATAAGATAATGCTGATGAACTCAGCAGGCTCATTTTATTGACTACCAGACCATTTTTGAGTTTATTTAAGACATCCTAGAAAAAAAATGGAAGGACCTTGTGAAGGACTTTGTGGTTATTCACAGGCAGTTCCTCTAAGAAGTTGTCAGGTAACATCTAATTACAAATCTATATTTTTAAATGTATTTTAAATGTATTTTTGAATTTTTAAAGGTAGAGTCAAGAATATAGTCCAAAGTGATTGATCTATAGCTCACCCAAATATTTTCACAATTAGAGCTACAATGATTAGACCAAATTTGGAGAAACAGACAAAAATGTAATTAATCCTCCAAAGCTTACATAAAAATGCTAAGCCTTTGTACAAAGTAAAATATTAGTGCATTGTAGTCTGATGCAAAAACTTCACCAGACCTCAATAAAGTAATAGCTGGCACTAAAGACAACAAAGTGGCTTTTGGAATTAACATAAAAATGTTCAGCTGAGAACAGCCTGTTGTCTTAAATATTAGAAAACCTATGTGCCTTTGAGACCTAAAAGTTTGTCAAAGAATATATACTTGGTTGTGGAGTTTGGCCCTCCCTCGTGCCAGCTCAGTCTTTACTAAAATGTCTCAGTTGATACTTTAAGAGAAAAACTATCTTCTGATTAGAGAAGTAGGTTGAGAGTCAGGAGATCAGCGTTTTAATTCTTAAACTGCTACTGATTATTCCACCCTGGGTGAGTTAGAAACTATCTGAAAAGTGGTGGTAACAGTACTTTCTTTCTCTATTAGTTTATAAACCCTTGAGGACAGAAACTCTTTCAGCTGTGACATTTTTAAAAATACAAATTCAACAGCTAAGTATTAATTTCTCTTGTGAACAATGTATTTAATATTCTACATAAACTTTCCATAATGTTTCTTTATTACTTGCCGTTATTTAACCATTAGGTTAATACATCTTTTTTTCCAGTTCTTTTTCATTACTCAAGTGGTTAATTTTGAACTGAAAGAATTTCTGATTAACACAAAGTGATATGTGCAGCTATTGTTAATGCTTGAAGAGTTGCTCAAAAGATAACACATAGTTTGCCTAGAGGTTTTGGCTGCAACATTTCTAGAATGACTACTATTGCCAGCAACGTTAACCTAGAATACAAGAAAATCAGAAAATTAATCAGATGGGAATACTTACCATATTCAGAGTTCAAATACAACTTCTTTTTTTTTCTTCCTAGCATCAAAATTCTGGGAAGTTTTCTTTAAAGAGGTGAGAGGTACAAATCTTGAGAGGAAAGATTTTCAAATACTTAAAGGGATTTACGATAGAAATGGTAGCTACATTATAGTAGTAACACCTGAGTATAATTTTTAAAGGCAGGACTTTTGAGTACCATTTCTATTCGGACTTTTAGGATGAAAATGGTGAGGGAAAATGCAGATTTCCAAAAAGAGACAGAGCAAAGGAATTTCTTATACAAATACCAAAACATCATTAATTTCCTCTGTCTGACAAAATTAGAAGGAAAAACTCCCTTGATGAGAGTTATGTCAAAGCACAGGCAATGAAGGTGCCAGTTGCTTCAATAAACAGAGGTGTAACATTGCTCGGCTACATAAAGGAAGGCAATTCATACAGGATTCTATAATTTTATGACTTCAAATATCTTAAGCAGTAACATGCAACTATAATCTCTTTTTTAAAGTTTATTAAATCAGAGTCTGACTTTTGTGAGCGTATGAATCCTCACAAGAGCAAGTAAGTATTTTATTTCCTGAAAATTCCCAATTCCAGCTTTATTGTCATAGCACGCAAAATTAGAAATGCCCATGAATAGATAGTCTTCTTAGAATTTCTGACGTGGAAACATTCTGATTTTTCAATTAAATCTTGATAGAAAGGTTGCCTTTATGGTTTAAAGGAAATGGTGGGTAATTCAGTTTGGCCTGGCTCCTAGGCTTTCAGTTGAAATTGTTACTATGCAGGGGCTCAATTGTAAGAAGATAATAGTGTATTGTCATACCTGCAGGGTATTAGAAATCACAGTTAAGTTTCTCTTCTGATCCAGCCAGTGGTATCACGGCATTGAGTTTGTACTCTGATGAATTCAAGTAACATGGTGGTCTGTTCCGAGTGCTCACTTCTTAATCTTTTTCTGTTTTGCCCTATTTCAAGGGCTGTATCTGTCGTAGCCTACAGTACTGTGTCTCATTGTGCCAAAAGAGCTCAAGTTGGTGTCTTGCCAATGCCAAAAGAAAGACATTGACTCAAAAAGACATTTGAGAATGCTGAAATGAAACTTCTGGATTATATTTTCTTATTGATTCCTGTTTTAAAGTATACACTATTGTATTTCTCTTCATCGCATACTCAAGCTAACATAGTCCCATGTAACAATAAACAATACTGAACTGACAGCCTTTTAACTTTTACTGTTTGCTTAGGAAGTATGCAAGAGCTCATGCGAAAGCATATTAATTGATTTTTTGACCAATGCATGATGAGTAACGGATTTTACAATCAAAATAGTTTGGGAAAAGACAAGACAGATTCTTGCTGTGACATCCCATTTTAATTATGTCAAACAAAGCCATAGAACTTAACTTTAGTGAATATGTCATGCAAATTTTTTGGAACAAAATTATGCAATTGCTTCACTTCATTCTTGCAGAAATCTTTTCCACAGAGATTATTACACTCTGCCATGGTTACATTATGCCACTGAGAGCTGCTGGCACAAGGAGCCCAGGGGTTTCCTGGCAAATGAGACCTATTATCCTTTCTGTTATGGGTAGTTACGTACAGCCAGACTTATCATGGAGCCTTTGCTGACTCCAGCACTGTAAGAGTGTAGAAGCAGCATACAGCTCTGCTTTCCCCCACACTGTCCTGCGTTGAAACTGTTCAGATGGACTAAAAGCCCTGGCCACAACAGATAAACCAGACACAAGTAATGATGTCGGAGTGCCTCATGCCTATCTGATCTGCAGAAACGTTATTTGCTGCAGCGCTCTAATGGTATCAGAACAAGCCCTGTAGGATGACACTGTAAGGAGCTGCAGTAGAGTTGCAGGAGGAAGCCAAGATGGTCAGAGGAAATGCTAGTAAACACCTTACTCTTTAAGTATTCAGTTTCCCTGAAAATAAGTTATTTTTAGCATTCCTACTTTTGGATTCCTCCTTCCAGTTATGAGACCACATGATTCTGATTTTGCAGGGTAAAACTAAAGGATTCTTTTAAAATATTCTTACATTTCTTGACAAGAGACCAAGTCTATTATTACTATATATATAGGACTGTTTAGACTACTGACCACCTGGCAACAAATTGGCTTTACTTTCAATGACTTTTATTTTCCTATTGTTTTTCTTGGATAATATCAAGCTAAAAATACATGAAAAAAAATTGCACATGTTTTGTTTAAAATGAAAAAGGTACTTTTTGATGGGCAAGAGACCAGAGATTTCTTCTTGTAGGTAATATTTCTAGTCAAATCATATGTTGTCAGTAGTATTAAGTTTAGGCATACTTCTGTTAGCGAGCCTGACTTCTATCTTTATAATAATTCATGGAGCCTAACTTTAAGGGATAGTGCATGTGTTATTGGCAGACTAGTCCTATTGATATGAGATACGTCACACACAACATATTTCATTGCTTGGATAAAATGCAGTCTGTCTGAATGGTGACCCCAAGTAGTATATTTCAGTATGTCTTTCTGTAGAACACAACTGTTCAGAGCTCTAGTTGTAAACTGTTTAGGAGTTAAATGTCTTGTAAATGTTCCTGTCCATAGAAGCAAGAGTTCCTTCTCCCAATGTATTAGTGAAATGCACACATTTATTTGCAAATCAGTCTCTGGACTATTTTTATCAATTCTAAAATACAGCTGAATCAATAAAATTTTCTCTCTTAAGCTGGCTTTCAATCAAGCCCACAATCACTTTCCCTGTGTGTGTTGAATGTTTAATCGGTAAACACTGCAGGGAAATATTTAACTACAAGCAAAAATTTACCATCACTGCCATGTCATAAACACATAGGGAAATTCCTATTTAATTTTCTGAAATTGCTTGCTTACAGCACTAAGCATGTGGGATTAAACTGACTTTAAGAAAATGCAGACTGAGAAGCAATAAGATGCTGTTGGCCCTATGCTGCTTCTGTAGGCTTTGCAAAGATGCTATCACGCAGTATTTCAGTCATGGCAGGAATGAACTGGAAGTTGCTTGAGAAGAGGTGGTGGGTAGGTAAAAGGTTGCTATAAAACCTTAAACCTCCCCTAAGGTCATATTGCAAGCTGCATGAAACAACACATGTTTAAAACAAGTAATGCAACGATGGCGTATATACAGAAGTGCTGTCTAACTATCAAGACTGGGAGATATAAAGACAAAGATGAGACACCTCTGAACGAAGGAGAAGCAATGGCTATTTATATGATCTTTCCTTAATCATTATGTCCCTCCTGCAGTTTCAAGCCCCAGTCACCTTTTCCATTCTCCCTCTGAACACCTGGTCTTCTCAGTTCCATCTCTTTTTACTTTGGTGTGATTATCACTTAACATGTTTGCTGACTGGAGACGTCCTTCTTCAATGCTCTCGCAATTATTTCACCTCCATCAGCTTGGTTTTTCATTTGCCATGTACTGCTTCAGCCCTTTTTCTGTCTATAGTTCTTTGATACCTAATTCATCTCATTATCTTTCATTCATTGCAGTATCTTTATCTGTTATTTAGAAATCAGTGGAGCTTTCTCTGTCTTCCCATTCAAACTGCAGTCATTTGCCCAACCTGTTCTGAATGAAGCACTGTTTGTTCTCAGATCTTTCTTCCTTTTCTCTTCTTTTCCTAAGCCAGGCTTTATTCTGTTTGATACTAACCATTTGCATCCCCTCCTGCTGCGAGTCCTTTCTATGATGTTCATCCCATCAGTTTCTGATTTCTCTGCTGTTTACAACCTCTTTTTCTTGCTCTGCTTTCACTGTTGCTGACTTCCTGACTGAATTTGTTTTCAAAATGCACACTGCTGTTTGGGTTTGGACTGTGTAACAGAAATCATGTTTAAGAACTAGTTTTTCTTTTCTGGAAGGCAGTCTTTCCAGTGCACACTACTCTCAAACCATCTTTGTATCAATACCTGGAGCCTCCCACCTCCCCCACCCCACCTGCCACCAAACTGAGTTACATCCTCACATTACTGCAGTCAGAAAAGGGAGTTTCTACCCAGAGGATTTATGATCCAATTGCTGAAAAGAAAAGGGGTCAGCAAAGCATCAAAACATTAATGCTTCTTTTTCACAGTGGCTGAGCTGGGCCACATTTGTTAATGGTGGAAATATTCTGTGACTTGGAGTATGGCACTGGTTCTCCTAGAAGCCAAATGAAGACTGTGGAGATTTTCTCAGCATCTGCCATAGTTACTCGGTGTCACAGTGAAGGTGCTGCTGATTTTGATGACAGTTGCATTGCAGACTTTACTGTGACAACGAGTAGAAGCTAGTTCAAGGGCACTAAACCCAGCCGCTATTATTTCAGCTGCCCAGGAAACTAGTGTGATCGTATGTAACAATACGGTCAGTGCCCTTAGGGGCAACTATCTTCAGGTTTTCCAACCTTTTTTTCTTTCAGTGAGATGTAAATCACATACGTTAAGAGATATAAACATAAATGTTACTGTGTAGTAAGCAATGTTTCTGGTCGGCAGGCTGGCTCTTTTTAAAAGACTTGATTTTCTGCTCTGTTGCATTGGAAAAGGAAATCCTTTAGAATGGGAATCTTAAACACGTACTCGGATTCAGTAGTCACTTTCCAGAATCTTGGCTGCATCTTTACATGATGCTTGTAAGGCTTATTCACTGTAAAAATCTTTCTTTCCAAAGCAAATTACCCTTCAACATGAATCCAGGTTTTACACTAACATCTCTAGTGTCCTCAGGGGAAATAGAGCATTAAGCTATGGGTTGTATGAAAGTATAAAACCTGGTATATATAAGCTGCTAATAATCCCCAGGCAAAATTGCAGCCTTTCAAATAGATGCCACAGCTTGCAAACAACACAAGTCTACAGTATAGGAGATGTGGGAAGAGAGGCAGCAGAACAAGAGCCTCCCAGTGCGATGTCTTCTGTAGCTGGAATAAGAAGACTTCATCAATAGGCTCCCCTTGATCAGGTGGCCTGTATTAATCAACCACAAGGTTCCCTTTGTTGCTTCAGTGTCTAGTTCTTACCCATAGGCTTTCAACCTGCTCGTGGCTATTCTTGAGGAACAGCTCTTCATGCTCTATCCATTTATTGTTGTAGAGACCAACACCTCCAACCCTCCTTCCTCACCTGTCCTATGTGAACAGCCTGTAGCCACTGGTAGCCACACGCCGGTCATGGGATTTGTCCCACCAAGTTTCAGTAATGGCAACTGGGATGTAGCTTTCTTGCAGCGTGGTGGTTTCCAGCTCCTCCTGTTTGTTTCCCATGCTGTGTGCATTGGTGTAGAGGCTCTTCAGCTGGGCTATTGGCCTTGTAACCTTTTTAGAGGAACATCCCTTAATTCTTTTGAGGCATTACCCCAGTGTTTCCCTGTTGGCTTTTAGCACCCTAGAAGACCCTGTCTCATCTCTGTAAGACTTCAAGCGTACTGCAGGGTTGCCAGCACATCTCAGATGCCCTTGCTAGCACCCTGTCCTATTGGCCATTACCTGTCATCCCACAGCTTGTCATAGACAAGCCTGATATTGTCCCCTCTTCCCCCTTCAACGCTAGTCCAAAGCTCTGTCAATGAGCCCTGCTAGCTTGTGCGCAAAGACACTCTTCCCTCTTTCAGAAATGTGCATCGATCTGATGCCAGCAAACCTGATGCTGTGTAGGCCATCCTGTTATCAAAAAAACCAAAACTGCATCTGTGACACCAGCTGCAGAGCCACGTATTAATAGACTGTGCTCCTCTGTTTCTTCCAATGTCACTGCTTACAACTGAGAGGAAAGAGAAAAAAATAACCTGTGCTCCAGATTCCCTTAACAGCCATTCCCAAGGCCCTGAAGTCTCCTTTGGACTACACATTATGGCTTCATCACCACTCCCATGGAAAAGCAGCAATGGGTAATAGTCTGAGGGCTGTACCAGGCTGGGAAGTTTCCCAGTGATGTCCTTAACCCAGGCTTCAGGAAGGCAGCAGACTTCCCTAGGAGGAGAGTCTGCCTGGCATATTGGAGACTGTTCCCCTCAGAAGGAGTTGCCTACAACTTTTTTTTCACTGTGGAAGTGGTCATACCCCCTATAGGGGTTGGCCTTTCTGACCTTGATAGCACCTGTGGCAAATATGGACCATCATCCACATCATCCAATGACTGTCCTTCACATCCAGAGCCTCATACCTGTTGTACAGAAGCACCTGGGAAGGCAGGATGGGGAAAGAGGGTGTTTGCCTGCCACCCTGTGTATAGACTTGCCTCCATTCACTCCTGTCTGTTAAGCTACTGCCTTCAGCCTCTCAGGGGAAGGATACAGGATCCCCTTGACCTTGTGTTTTTTTCTGATGGCTGTTCCCATTTCTGTCTCGGGCAGGGAAGAGCATGGTTCCACCAGTCTATCTCTTTCTCAGACTCCGATGTTCCTTAACCTTTCTCCTAGCTCTGCTGCCAGGCTGAGCAGATCATCTACCTGGTTACACCTCACAGAGCTGTTCCTGCTGTTGCAAAAGGCTCTAGCACTCCCTGTAACATGAGACCTGGATGGCCGCAAATTATTGTAATTTTTACTTTAGTTTACTTTTTACTTTACTGTAATTTTTACTTCAAAAATAAGGAGAGTGATCATGCCAGATACCTAGCAATTACAAATTGTTCAACATTGTATTTCAGTGATCTTGAGGACGTATGCATGTATAAGAAGTGATATTCTGTTACTAGACTGAAATATTTTAAAATCTGAAATGATACTTACAATTTTTAGAACCTATTCTAAAACATTCTGTAAGGAATGTGGTGTGCATGAGTAAAGACCTTTAGAGTAAAGCAATCAGCCACAAACCAGTAATTTATACATGCAAAGCTTTTCATTCATCAGCGTGCCACGGACAAAAGAAAGAGGAGATAAGGCACTGTAATGCTCACTGGTTTCAAGTTTCTTCTATGATTTTTGTGGGGTACTGTTTTATTCCATTACCCTACATACTGTCAGTCTACGTGCTCTGGGCAATCCTATTTATGTATTCCTTCTTCAACATGGCCGTGGAGCAGGCTGTAGCTAGGCTGCATACCCAGGCTGTGCCCGTAGCATGTTGAGTGGGAGGCAGCACCACAGCACAATCAGCCTTCGGGTGGCTATCCGTGGTGGTATCTCTTTCTTCATTGACTACTGAGAGGGGAAAAGACAACTATCCAAATGCCTAAAGCAAGTGACTCAAGCTAGGTGGGGATGAATCTCTGAATTCCTGCCCTCATAGCAGCACCTTGTTCAACCAACCAGCAGCCTTGAAAGCTTGTTACAATCCAAAGCAGAGAAAACTTCCAAATTCCATTTGATTGCTACATCCTTACACTTCAAGACAAAATAACTTTTACAAGATATGCTTAGAAGAATAGGCCTAAGTCTTACACTATGCAAGTAAGGAGCTTTGCGAAATGCATTAACAAAGGAAACCCCTGACTTCATTCTATAGATTTAAGAAACTGGGACAAGGAAACTTTTCCTACCTCAGCGGGCCCCGTTCTGTCACCGTTCTTTAGGATGTGTCACCTTATTCTATTATTACTTTAATATTTGCTACTCTACTCCAAAGCCTGCCTGGACGAGTTCCTGTGTGACCTGATCTAGGTGTTCCTGCTCCAGCAGGGCGTTTGGACTGGATGATCTTTCAAGGTACCTTCCAATCCCTGATTTTCTGTGATTCTATGATAAAGGGGCGGGATGTTTCCCACTGATGCCAGCATAGCCAGATCGTGTCTGTGGTGAATAAGGATTGAAGAAAGGAGTCTTTTATATTTTCATATTGATACGGTCTTATTACTTATGCATAATTTGGCTCTGTTCTCATATGAATATCACATTCAGGGCTTACTTTGTGGACTCCACTTAATCTGGACCTACGATTTTCTGGTATCTGTCTAATTGTCTCACTGCAGTGTTGGATTTCTTAGGACAGCATTCCAAAGCCTAGGATGCAGCAGCAGGAATCTCTAATTTCAGATGCCTGACTGGCTAATAATTTAAGCTGTTCTTACAACAGATGACTTTGCTTACAGCTGGAGAACAGCAAGCTTTTATCACCAACATGCTTGCCACAGTTTCTTCACAATGAGACATCAAGGTCAAACATTTGAAGCAGTTGAAGAGGAGAGAGCCTATTTCAAAGTTCCTTTGTTCATAAGCTTCCATAGCCAAATCTGCACGCTTCCTAGGCTGCAAAGTTAGATTTATGGTTATTTAAACATATAAAAGGTATTTCAGCAAATACTCTAGAAAAGCAGAAAAGCGATTGAAATATTAAGGCACTTGCATTCTAGAAAATAATAGTTGGATTTTCCCCAAAGCTTAAACTTGACAGAATTTCTTTAACATTCCTCTCCAACAAGAAAGCATTTCATTCTTACATGGTTTGTACGCATCTGTAGAGAAATATCCCCACACAGACTGCTACATGATATTAATGACCCTGGATACCAAAATCCTTATGCTCCAAAACAAATACAGCAAAGATTAAAAAGCCCCAGCAACCAAAAGACACAATTTAAAACATTTCCGGAAACATATTGGCTCTGTCCTGGAGATCGCAAGTAGATCCTGGCCAAGACCTCAAATTCACCTATAGTATTGTATAAACAGTCCAGACAGTGGTTCACTAAACAGACTCTGCATTGTATCCAGACTGTTTCCCATCTGCCATATTCTGCTTCCACCCGTGCACACAGCATTGTTAAAGACAGAACTAACGCCTGCTGCATTTTCTGGGATGCTTGATTTAAGACTTTCACGCTGAGACCAAGGGCTTGACTGAGCCTCTGGGGCAAGAGGAACAGCATGTGTCCTTGCCAGACCCCAGCCTGAACGTTGTGCGGAAGCTCTTCTGTTGCAGCAGGACTGGGCATGTCCCAAAGAAGACCTCAGGACTATTTCAAGTAAAAATCTCAACTAGTTCTGGAGGCTTGTTGACCCTAGGGCAAGCAATGTCCTAATTGTAGAGTTTGGTGAGTTACACTGACCTAAGTCCCTCCTTAAGACTGTAGTTCTCTTTCCGAGTCTGGCCCTGACAGATGCTGCAGGTCACAGAGGGAGGGTGTAGCACAGCGGGCGACCTGTCCCACTGGGTGGTCTCACATCCAAGGCCCGTATGGAGCTGCCAGACCACTTCACTGCAAGCTCTAATTTGTGGATCTGACAAAGCCATTTCAGTTTCCTTCACTGCAGCTACAGCCTATACATTTCACAGCTTTCTAAGGCCACTAACAATCATTATTTTTATCTAAACTGATGACAGTTCAGGTCAGCAGAAGTTAAGCAAGTGCTTATCCAATTATCATCTCTGTGTGTACACAAACCTATGGCAGAAGAAAAGAGGTTTATTTTGCATTTCAAAGCACCCTTTTGCTTTGAAAGAAGCATCTTTGAAAGAACCATCTACAAGAGGGTCTTCATGTAAGGTGCATTTTTCCAAGTAATTCATATATTTGTTTGTAATTAATAATAAACATTATTATTTTTTAAGCCCATATGACCCTTCATTTTCTGGATTCTTTTTGCTATTTTACTTTGCCACCAGAGTATGCTAAGTTTGGTTTCATGACTCCCTTTATCAGCTACACTCACTATCTAGGTTGTTTTTTCCTTGTTACTATGATGAACTAAGTTCACTGAACCTGGACTCCTGGTTTGGCTGCAACCTTAATGTCTCCAGGTCCACCACACAGCTCTAAAAGCTCCTGCAAATAATATGCATTGCACTTGCATTTGACTTAACATAGGAAACGAACTGGAGAATCACATATATGAGAACAGAGTGATTCCAGCTCTGGAGTCCTCAACACAGGAGGGACATGGACCTGTTGGAATAGGTCCAGAGGAGGGCCATGAAGATGATCAGAGGGTTGAAGCACCTCTGCTATGAAAACAGGCTGAAAGAGTTGGGGTTGTTCAGTCTGGAGAAGAGAAGGCTCCGGGGAGACCTTACTGCAGCCTTCCAGTATCTGAAGGGAGCCTACAGGAAGAGAGGAGGGACTCTTTGTCAGGGAGTGTAGAGATAGGATGAGGGGTAATGGTTTTAAATTGAAAGAGGGGAGATTTCGATTAGGTACTAAAAAGAAATTTTTTAGTGTGAGGGTGGCGAGACACTGGAACAGGTTGCCCAGAGAAGCTGTGGATGCCCCATCCCTGGAAGTGTTCAGGAGCAGGCCAGATGGGGCTTTGAGCAACCTGCTCTAGTGGGAGGTGTCCCTGCCCACGGCAGGGGTTTCGAACTCAATGATCTTTAAGATCCTTTCCAACTCTAACCACTCTATGATTCTATGATTTATCACAATTAGTATCACATTTAATATCAAGTTGCTAAATGATACAGTTTAATTTGTACACCATCATTTGCACATGCTAAAAGTGAGTCCCTCTAAGATAACGTGTAAGTGAAAGCGGAGATGTTTTCTTCAGAATTGCTTTTGGTATTTTCACGTCAAGTTAAAAAATAAAGATTAAAAAAACTTTGCAGTTTCCAGCTAGGTAAATTGTTCTCAAGAGAACAATAGGTTTCTGCATGTTTATGAAAAAATACTGCTTCATAATATGCTAAAGTTTTCACAACTATTTCAGTAATACTTTTACTTCTGGCTCAGTTATATTTAATTGCAGTTAAAGTGGTAGGCAGAGGCCGGTTTGGTTAATTACTGAGGTGCTCTCCCTAGAAGTAATTTTGAAGATAAATGGTGAAAAAATAACCAGGGCCTTCAGATATGACTAATAACTTATCTGCACCAGTCCAGTAAATGAAACAGTGAATTTTAACTAGTTGTAAAAAGCATACAATACAAGTTCTGGTTTGCCCATTTTTAGCTTCAGTGCTGCAGCACGTTGAGCGTTGCAAGTGCCTCGCAGAACATCTCCAGGGAATAAACTCAATCATATAATAAAGAATGGTAAACAGCCACAGAGGAGGAAAAAAAAAGTTTGGTGGTATAACCAGTGGTAAGTACCCAGGAATTTGTGGTTTATAATGTATGTTCATAATCTGGCTTTGTTGATTTTGCAGTGATGATAGAGATACAGGTGGTTTGGCGCAGTTTCTACTAGTTATTCAAATAGCTGCAGGAATGAAAACAATGCCAAGGGCCAAAACATTATAAAATTGGATTGATTAATTTTTCTTAATTGCACCTGTGAGGTCAACTCATGCTGAAGAGGGATTGTGGAAACAGCAGAAAAGTTCTGACTTTGAATCCAGACTAACTGAAAGCAAATCAGGCCCAATCCTTAAATGAGGGAGGAACACGACTCTGAGGTTTAAATGCCTTGAACTGCTATCTAGGTCAGGCTTTTATTGCCTCTCTATTCTTACTACATGGAATGTTTCTACACATGATGGAAGTTTGTTAGTTTTATTTGCAGGTCAGCTCTATAAATGCTTCAAGGGAAAAAAAAAAGTAGTAAAAATGCTTATCGTGGAGTTACTAAACAGCACTTTTTATCTCCACTCGTAAAGTACACATGCTCTCTTTCTGATTTAAAGATTCTGTAAATGAACAAACCACCTCTCTCTATCATACCCCTGCCTTGACTTTATCCCATTCCTAATGGTATGACCCACCAATTTTTTTCTCCTGCAAGGAAAAAAATAAGAGAGTCAAGTACACATTTGTGGCAGTTGGCCAAGATGATTGTAGTCCCCCTCACACAGCCCTGTCTCCACCTGGCGCCTCTTCATCACTTCCTGTAAATCTGTGCACTGGTTTTACCACCACTCCACATCTGTAGACAGATGGTATTTTTCTTATAAAATAAGCCTTCCTTGTTTTTGCTGTACATAAGGCAGCAATATTCATTTCTGCTGCTTCCAGACCTAAGGTTCAGAAGCAGGAGGAACATGCAACAGTCTGTATAGCCCTGTTATGCACAAACAAAAAAGTGCAGATGTACTGTTATGCCAAATAAAACTCACTCAAAAAGCCACATATTCCACTTTAATTCGTAAGTCGAAAAGAAATGCAAGGGAAGAAAAGGAGTCAGTCTGCCTTGATTTTTTGCCCACATATAAGCATCTGGTGTGATACAAAACACCCTCAGGTACCCCTCCTAGTATCCAGCTGCTTTGATCTCCTATAGGGCCTCACGCACATCTGCCAACCCCATGCGTAGGTCTTAGAAACCCCAAGACTTAAACCAACAAGAGAAAAGCAAGGCATGAGTTTCAAAATGTTGTTCCAAGTCAGGTTATTAATCTAAGAACACCTTAGGATATCTCAGACCACACCAGATGCCTCTGTGGGTAACTGAATCAAATTCAGTAGGCTTAGAGGAATTCACATTTTTAAATATATTTGGTAATGTAATAGAGATTCTCACACAGCTGTGAAAGTGAAAAGGATACAGAATCACAGAATTGTCATGGTTGGAAAGGACCTCTGAGATCACCGAGTCCAACCATACACAAAGACTTTCATAATACAATAGCAAGTAAAAAGGATAGCATTTAACAACAAAAAGGAGAGAATAAAAAAAATATTTCTTTTTGGCTTGAAAGATTCCTTGCATGGGGAATGAAAAAGGATGTATGACCATGTGTTTTCAGGACTGTCAGAAGTGATGGTTACATATTATTCAGCCCCTAATATATTCACAGAGAACTAAAAAGAGATAGAATTAATCAGAAATATAGAGAATAAGATACGTAACTGGTAAGAACATCCAATGTTATTTCAACAACACTGGAGCCTTAGAAGCATCAAAATAAACACCAGACCAACATTTGTCTGAGGGAAAAAAAGGGGAAAAAAAGTTGGTAAAAGTCAGGGTGACTACTGGTTAGACCTCAAAATTCTGGATTCTCCCATCTTAACCACCATAAGATTAAAATTAAACCTTAAATTGTATTTCATTGGGTAGTTTACATCAAAATCTCATAAAAATCTTAAAAAATATTTAGGTCAGTTCAACACATACAGACCTGCCAACGATGTTTAGGCATGCTTCTGCTTGGTGATTCAAACTGGAATGATCACAAGAAGCCTTCTTTATAAAGCCTCCAAGTAAGACTTGTAGATACAGTATTTCTTTCTAAATGTTATCCTGAAATTATGTTAGTGATTAAGGTAACATTCCTCAAAACGACATTAAGGCATCAATTTTACTCTAGACTATAGAGCATACATAATCAGAATAAGGGATAACATTTTCAAAATCAACTGAAAAACCTCGGTACCCTCCCAGAAGCATAAATGCTTCAGAAAAAAATAAGCTATTGTCTCTACCTTTAACATGAAAAAGAGAAGTAAAAGGGAGAATAAAAAGCAACGCCCTCTCCTCATGCAAGTATTCAGAAAATTGCATAGCGACCTATCTGGGAAATCCTACCAATGTGTCCAATCTGTGCTTTGTGCCTGTTTCTCATGGTAATCTTTTATCTGGGAACAAAGCCGTGCTTGCTGAAACAGCTCTGCTTGGATAAAGTAACAGCTTGTCCAATAAGCAACACAGCGCAATTTAGTTCTCAGTACAAATAACTTGGCCAACTCTAGAAACAGAGCAGTAAAGCTTCATTCCTAAAGCTAAACAACCTGGTCACACCATGCTAATGCAGCCCCAGAGAGCACCTGGATACCTAAGGTAATCTTGTTCAGAACTAGCAGGGTATGTGCCCAGCTCCGGGTTGGCCTGTCCATACAAACCAAAGGTTGCGATACATAACATCACCTTAATGTCATTTGAAGATCTGACTTTTTAAGTTCTTCAGATAGAACTGTCCTTAGACACCCAGAGAAGTGGTTTCACTTACCTTTGACTATGGCATCCTGTGTCAAATATCTCACTGCAAACCAAGCCAGCAGAAGTCTGTAACTCCACCAGAGAATCACACAGGAACTAAGACAAGAGAAAGGGGCTTGCTCCTGTTGGGCAGTCACTATATACCTTGGTCACATTAAAATGAAGCTAGCTTTACTCCAGAACAACATGTAGGTGTCTTTCTGCATGTCCTTCTGTTATAACTCAAACTATTACTGTCATAAGCTGGTAAATAAGGGAAAATAAAGTGACAGTTATTAATTTTAGGAGGTGGCCAGATACTGAAAAGGATAGCGGTACCTTGTTGGTACCCACAGAGAGAATATAAATTAGGTATGAAGAGTATAAGAATATATGAGAGAATATGGCATAAGGAATATGGAATATGGAATTATGTCACTCTCACCTTATATTTAAAAACAGATTTAAGCACATTAACAATCAAACAATGAATTTATTTGCAGGATACATTTATCATACATAGAAAACAATACTTATTGTTTGGTTGATTAAATAGAGAAAAAAAGCAAAACAAAAGCACAATACATTACTCAAAGTGTTCCATATATTTGTTGGCTGACATTTTAAAAAACAAGCTTTCTTTTTTTCTCCTTTTTAAAAAAAAAAAAAATCCAAAAAACAACATGATCATGAACAATGCATAGTGGGAACAAAGGGTCTAGAAATCTAACATTCCACAGCTGTGAGTCAATGTGAAAAATAAGGCTATGTAGAGGAAAAAACCCACAGTGAATTTCAAAACAATACATATTCCATTGACAGGCTTCAGATAAGATCATCTGAGCACACGAAATGTAAAAGCAAAGTTATTGTAAGGAAAAAAAGAATTTAAAATGTTAACAAACAACTTGGAAAGGAAGAAACTAGATTTTTCTAGTGACGGCTTGGAAATAGCCTCCAAACTTTCAAATTAGTACCAAGTGAAGGTCAATTATGCTATGATGGTGCAAAAGCCAAGCCTCAAGATGAAGACCTAGAGGTGAGAAACATCCAAGTCCATTTTACTAAATAAGGTTACAGCTACACATGCCACTTATTCAGCACATGGAATGACAAAGTGTTAAAAAAAACACCAAAAAGTTTGATCACCAGTCACTGAATGATTCAGTGAAGGGCTGGAAAATATATTTGCATGCTCTGAAATGTTAATTACAAGTTCTTTTCACATTTCATGCTGATGTAAACAGAATGAATGGAATTGCAGTGTCATATCCTGCTCTTTGTTCCTGTCCTTTCACGCTGGGTCAGCTGTGTGAAGGTTTCATAAAGCTGCCATAAGCTGAGGTTCTTCACTGCCCTCAGTCGCTGCCATCTGCTTTTCACATGATCATAGTCAATGAGTCCAAGGAACAAGAGAGAGTAATTTTTTGGCAGTCCCTAGTACAATGCTTCACAAATGCTGCATTAATACAGGATATGTCCCCCAGACAACTCAGCCACATTAAATAACTGATCTATGTATAGTGTTACATGAAGTTCAAGATAAAAAGGGTATCAAATAACTGCCAATATTGGATCTTACCTGAGTTAGAGTCCTTGTTTCCTTACTCACAAGGTCACAAGAACAAAGCTGAGGCAAGACTGGTTGTAGGAACTGGTCTGAATGCAGGTGTATAAAATGCATATTTTACAAATAACTATTTCTAGGGTTTAACTCGCGCCTTTTCAAGATAATTAAATACAGACTAGACTACATAAATCTTTATAAACCTTCTTTGTCTGTCATAAATTATATCCAGATCCAAATTCAGATCTTTCAGACAGAAGCCACACAGAATTTATTTAAAAACTTAACTGCTACAGGTCACCCTTTGCCATCATGTAAAATGTGTAGGAAACTTATTAGGAAACCTGGATTGCTGGTGTTCTGAACTGAACAAAAATATATCCTTATTTCAAGAGAGCTTTAATATCCTGACTGCCACGGGAAGGTCTGTCCTGAAAACATTATTTCTTCAGTATAATCTACACAGTCTCATTCACCCCAGTTATCATTCAGAACAGCAAAAATAGCAGCATTTGGAGAATGACGGATTCTGAGGTTGACTTGTTTCAGTTGCCCTGAAAAATCTGTGTTTAACAAGCTTGCAGCTGAAGCCTTACAGAAAGCAAGAAACACATTTTAAACATCAGCTGAGCAAAACTCATGCAGCTGTGGTTATGTTGCATCCATCACTTGTCTTCTATTAATAAAGAAGAGTTAGATCGGTAAAGGGAGAAAAACATAGCTGCAATTTTAAAATCCAGACAAACTCATGGAATTCATAGAGAGAAAGGAAAAAAAAAAGCCAGAATATGGATGACTGCTGTTAAGTTATGCCTAAAAAAGCAGAAATACAGACTGTGTCTGTGTATGTACCTTATTATATGTATGTATACATGTATATACACATGTATATACACACACATACAGAAACACAGAATCATCATCACTGAAAAATGTAACTGCCAATACAGTTGCTTGTCTCACTCTAGATAAAAAGGATGAATTAAGAGATTTTCCACTGTGGGTCATAAATTTGGTCAGACTAATCTGCATGTTTGGCTACACTTTTTTTGTGAAGCCTCTTTCATTTAACTTGTATAGAAGCAAGCTGCTTTTGTTTTCCTAAGTTAGCAAAGAGCCTGTAACTTCCCACATTCTAAGAAGTTAGCCACTTTCATGTTATATCATGGATTATCAGGACATGCTATGGAAGTATTTGCTGATATAAAAAAAAAAAAAAAACCTCATAAAAAACAAATCAGAACAATGACTGAATTCTTCTGGCAGTTTTCAAGTAAAAGCTACATATAACACTTAGACATTACTTTTTCCATCTGATACAGATTTCAAATGCATAGTATAATACATAAATAGTAGTATCCATCCAATCTTTAAGAGTATTCTATTTTATACTCCAGTTAATATGCCCTATAATTATATTGATGGATTCTGTATTAAAGAATACGTTACATTCTGAGGGGCTAATTAGAATGAGAAGTGGAAAGATGTCATTTTAAGGAAAGACTTCCTTTAATTTTCTACAAAAACAGAAATAGAAGAAACATCGCAAATAGTTCAGAGTAAAAATCCAACACACAATAAATGTTTTGGGTCCTTCTGTGTTCTCTTTTGCTAAATAAACAAGCAAAGCCCCAGCAAAACTCCTCCCAGTAACTGTATCTATTGCACTTGCTTATGTTAGGATTATACGAGAATGAAATGGATCCACTGAAGAACTTTTTCTTTAGAGAGTGGTCCAACATAACTATTATCTTTGTTCACAGGTAATCTAAGATGTGCTGGGTCACCATTCATACCCAGTTTGCTTGGAGTCTTGATTCAAAGCACCTGTACACACCTAAATCAGACTCTTATTCAGTAGAATTCCAGCACACAAAGAAACAATCCGTGAATTTTTTTAAACACTTTGAGTACTATCTCTCTTATAAAAGATAACCAAGGTCTTTACAGCATAGTAGCATGTCTGTTCTGCTAAAATCATGACTGATGTCTTCTCCGTCCTCTTTGATTATGAGGTCAAATGAAGACTGAAGTTCTGCTTAGTATAACTGTGGCTTTCAGTGATCGTGTAAAGTAAAAGAAAGTGGAATTAGTTTCCTTTGGTAAATACCGTGTTTTGGTAACACATTAAATAAGCAGAAACATCCTCGCAGCCTCATTATAGCAGATGTAACTTGTGTTAAGTCAGAAACTTTGTGGGCTTTGTATCTTTTGCCTACATCTCCAGGAAGGACACTATGCTAAAAGATTGTCCCAAGCAGTTGTAGTCAACATGAATATATAAAGTATTAAACCTGAAACTTTTTTCACAGAATATTTATGAAATCACCATAGATCCATTTGTTGTTGCTTTAGATAGTAAGACAGCACTGCAACTCTAGTACATAAATAGTAGCTGCTTTGAAAAGTAAATATCCTGTCTTACTAAATTGCACTAAAACTCCCAAGTGCAAATTAATGCTGGGCACTATAGATAGGAAAAGACACAGAGACAGAGGAGAGTGGCACAGAGCCACTGAAAGGAAAAACTTAGATTAGTAAGCAGCCACTTAGATGAGTGAGAAGGCTTCTGGAGTGTAGCTTCAGAGCCAGGCTTTGTGCAAGAACCAGGCTGCTCCTGTCCCTCCTGTCCACAAAGAGATGGCAGAGTGGCCCATCAGAACTGCTGCCCTGAAACCTCTACCTTTCCAGGAGTGATGATGACTTAAACTTCCAGAAGAAGGAGAAGCCTGTTGTCAGTTTCAGATAGTTTGGTTTTCCTTTCTTGCACTTTGTGTGACTTTGAATAGTCCCTGAAGGGACCCACTCACACTGGACTGAACGGAGGATTTACTTGTACCGGGATCTGTGCCGACATGCCTGAGTTGAAATGACTGAAAATGAGAGGCACGAGCCTGCCACCTCACAGAGGTGAACTTCAAGAGGCTCACCCAGCCCGTGACAGCACTGGAGAGGTAAGTAAACTAACATAACAACAAAAAACCAAACATGCTCTCTCATTACTGCTTGTATCATCATAAGAAAAGAATATATCGTAAGTAAGCGTGAAGACTACTGTGCCAAAATAAGTAACACATCAGTGGACAAATGCAAGCATGCTACAAATCCACAGAATAGCATCAGGAACTGGGACCAACTCTGCTTTTAAAATCACCCAGGTTTTTACCTCTAGTGCCAGGAGAATCTATGTTAGCTGGCCATGAATGGTTCAGTACTCCCTGCAGGCCCGTATCATGAGCCTCGCTTCTACTTTAGTTCCTGATGGAACAGCCATTTCTGTAAAGGAACTTTAAGCTGCAGCAGCTCCTATGGGGAGCACTGTATGAGACAACAGTTGCAGAGTATTCTTTCAAAATATACCTATTTCAAATATTTAGGCTCCCAAACTAAAACAATTTTTTTTTTTAAATATCAGCCTATAGTGAGGCAAGCAGCTGAATTAACCTTATTTATATAAACTAGGCAATATATCACAAGAGGGTATGACAGTCAATATGTAGTCCTATTAGGTACAAAATATAACAGTCTTACAGAGCTTCAAAGTATGTCAGACATACTTCAGTCAGCAGAACACTGTTCTTCCACTGTTCATTTAAAAATAAGGATATGGTCTGTATTCATTTCAGAAAGCGAAGCCAAATGTTTAAATAGTTCAATTCACAATCACATTCTTCCTCCTAAGAATTCTGATCCAAGACCTGCTTCAGTTAAATGTCTTTGTTAGCTATCTTTGAACAGAATGAAGGAAAAGACCCCTTTAAAAGACAGAAAACCACCATTGAGTTATTGTACACATTGCATGCATAGCATCAGAAAATAGACACCATAAAAACAACCGGCTTCACTTTTAACTGTAAACAGGTATAACATACTATTTTCTGAGTAAAACAACGTAACTATTTCTTATCACTTGTATTGGTCACAGCAGACTTCAGCACTCAGAAACTAAATTTCAGTCATCTAGTGGCTATTGCTGACAAATATTGCCTTTAAAAAAATCTTCAGCTGTGTGTGATAATATACAACTGAATGTGTAAAAAAACACAAGAGGTGGGCTTTGTTATCCTCCCACACACCTCATTCTTAACAGACGTTGGCACTTCTCATATACATCCTGAGGACAACATGCTTCCAGTCCATTTTGGCCAGTTGAAAGGAAAGATACTAACTCATATGGCTTCTCTCTCCTCATTAACACATGGTAATAATTTTCTTAGGTTTTCACCATTTTGAGATCAGTCCTTACGGCCTCTTAAGAGTCCAGTTTCGTAGAACAACAGATTAAAAAAACAAACCCAAGACACTCAAGACTATTATGCTGAATGAGAAATGATCAAATACTACAAATGATTTTTGGACAATTACCCACATTATAAAATAAAACCTAAGTGTTTTTGTTTTCCCACTTTGCAAATATTTGAGGCCACATAACTCTCTTATTTTGAGATCTAAATTAATGAAGTCTTAGGCTTTTTCAATATGAAACTTTACAATGCGATTGCTCCAAAATTAGTGCATAAAGAGTGTATGCAAAGGTTCCTATTAGTTTTCTCATGACCACATGCACAGGGTTGTACAGATTTAAATTAAAACAGCATCCACCAGTGATTGTTCTTTCAATGTCATTTTAAGAGAATTATTTCAATCTGAGTACTGAACAAGTTTTAAAAGGCAATGGATTCATTATTTCTGTGTACTCTGAGAACTGGTGAAAGAGTATCCAATGTTCTATCGTGCTGTCACCATCCAAAGTCCCAGTGCAACATTGGCAGCTAAAAGTGCGCTACCAGCAAGCAGAATTAAAAAGCCAACAAGCTCTCTGCTTTGTTTTTCTACAATCAGGGAGCTCAGAGTAGCTTCCAGGAATGAATTTAATATCCACTGACCATCCAAAGCGAAGCAGGGTACAGCATTGATAACTGCCAGGGCTCCTGACAGTGAAATTAGGTACCTGGTTGACATTAATTAAGGTTCATTAATAATATCCAAGAAAATGTAAACAAAAAAATAATACAAAACATACTTTTTTATTTCTAGTATGTAGGAACATGAGGGTTATTTATTTTATTTTAGCTACCATTCTGTTTACCAATGATTTTCACACCATAACTTACCAACTCAGAAAATTGCCTTTATAGATTAATTAATTTTTTTTTAAGCACTAGGATTGATTACTTAAACAACTTGCACTCTTCACAGCTCAGATGAAAGCAGGAAGAAAGCAAAACCACATTTAATGCTGCCCATCTTCCTCCCTTGCTTTGTTTGGTTTTGGAGCAAGGTTATAACTCTGACACCAGGCCAGAAGTAGGAAGGTATTCTAAACCTATGACCTAAGTATGAAATATTGCTTGGAAATATTTTCTAAAACCCTTCCTCTCTGGAGTAAGTAAATGGCTAGAATATAATTGGAAATCTGGCCTCTCTCTTCTACTTATCTGTTAGCCAGAAAAGTTCAGTGGATTTCTGTAGGTGCAGGTACATGTGAGAATGAGGCAAGGATAGATAATTTTTATTGTTGGTAAAGGTTTCCTAACGTTAATACCTACCTCCATCCTACAATGGCTGGACAAGAAGACATAAGACTCAGAGAACAGCTGGGTCAGCATGAACCTTGGTGTGTTCCCAAAAAAGGGAAGCTTATGTAGCATCTTTAGTTTTATGGATAAATCTGAACTACGCTGTTTAAATATTCTATAACCACACATAAACTTCACAGTTTCTAAGGTTAAGGGTTCTTAGATTAGCCATATTCAAGCCAAATAACTTTTATGTATATGTATACATATAAGTATCGACATAATGTCATTCATTAATAAGCATGTTTTACCTGAATTCTAATCCTATTTTTTGAATAGGCTGTTTTCTTTTCTGTTGAAGGAAAAGAAAAAAACAACCACCATATACTGAACTAAATAACAGTGCAATGACTTAAGAATGATAGAACTCTGACATAAGAAAGCTAGGAATAACATCTCTTTTGTCCTGCCATAAATTCAGGATTACTTTGACTTTCTCATCAGAGCTGTTAAGACTCACCCTCAAGAAAGAGTTAAAAAAGCACTGACCAAAAATATCATTCTAAGCACAATAAAGTGAGAGATTTCATTTTGACCTTGGCGCATGGACAATAATCAATGCAGAGACAGGATAAAGATGTTAAAATGCTACAGAAATGTTTCAGAGCATCCTGTCTAAAATGATATCCAACTGAAATTTTGCTGGGTCACCAACTTCTAAACACTTCCCCTTCTTGACTTAAAAGAACAAGCAGACTTCAAAG
Organism: Nycticryphes semicollaris; assembly: GCA_013400055.1. Classification (NCBI taxonomy): domain Eukaryota; kingdom Metazoa; phylum Chordata; class Aves; order Charadriiformes; family Rostratulidae; genus Nycticryphes; species Nycticryphes semicollaris. The sequence goes on from VXBJ01005120.1 coordinate 299,374, forward strand.
GATACTTGCAAAACGTCTCTATCACCACAGGCAGATCGATGCTTAGAAAGTTTTGGCGTGGTACAAAACTGCTGAGGCTTACTGAAATTAAAATATAAAGATACACAAAACATCAACAGTCATTCCAGGATTATAACATTATGAATTTTACATTATAATTTTGCAGAAAAATCAGATTTGAAATTCAAGGATGAATAAGCAATCTAAATACAGTTTTGATTGGTCTTTATTTTTAAAAGAGTGAAGCCATTATATCTTTCTTAAACACGGTCACTATCATAGTAAAGTCACAAAATACAATTAGCATGATTTCAGTAAAAGCAGATCTAAGATATATATTTTCAGAGGCAACTGGATATCCGTAGTCATAAAGACCGCATTGTGTAATTTAAATCCTTTTCAAAGAAAAATATATAAAAGAAATTATAGTTACCAGACTTTTTCAACATATGCAAACCACATGTATACATTCACACTGTGGGTGTACATGTGTGGGTACTTTCTCTCAAGGCCAGAAAATTCTTTTCTTGCAGTACCTGCAGAAGATATCCCTGTCCTGAGAGGGTATAGGAGCGGGGCTGATAGGGAGCAGAGTTCTAGGGTCCCTCTGAGAAAGCAAAGGCTAGAAGACGATGCAGGGGTGCATTACACACCTTAACACCAGCTAGGCAATACTTAAGTAGCTTTTTTTATCTGTCTTCACATGACTCCAAGATATAACTTAATGCAACTTAAAAACCTGGGAGGTGGGACACAGCTTCCTTCATATATCACAGAATATCACAGAGTATCAGGGGTTGGAAGGGACCTTGCAAGATTATCTAGTCCAATCCCCTGTGACTGGAACTTTTTAGTGCCAAGCACCACACGACCTTGAAACGCTTCTTTAGTACTGTAACTTCTTTGAAGGTGTACAGGAATTTTCAGCTGACTGCATATTAAATGTTTATGAGAGACTCCTCAAAGAAGACTGAGGTAGCTTGAGACCTCCCAAAGTGCACTCTGTTAGTACAGGATGCTCCATCTGGATTGTTTCATAAAAAGTCTTGATGCAGTCTTTTGAAGTCAACAGCAGTCTCAGACTGCCAGCCTCAGGGACCATTTGAAAGCCTTAGTTCTCTGACAGCTGGAAGAGAGACACCTTTCCTACTAGAAGGCTCCACTCATAGCATAATGGAGTCTTATCCCCAGAAGGAAGAGGTTTAAGTAAATTAAGGCAGAAATAGAAAACCACCTTAAGACAATAGTCACTCTGTTCCTAAAGAACAACTCTGGACATGAGTTGAAGCCAGACACAGTGGCCTGAATTTTCCCTAGCAACTTGGGAAAAAAATATAGCCAGAAGAAATACAGTCTCCACAGAGAAAGTGAAAGCAGGAGTTCAAATCCCACTGATTTAGGGAACTGAGGGAAAATAAGTAAGTCTGTTGGACTACTGAACTGAGTGAAGAACAGACAGAAATCATATCTTGGACACCACCCAGCTCAGAAAGTCAGAGGCATCCAAGTCAAGTGACATCCAAAGCAAACAACTCATCAAGCTGAAGGCTGGTATCAGAACATCTGATCAGGTCTCTTGTTCATGAGCCAAAATAGCAAAATGGCTGAGGCAGACAGTATATTCAAACATTTCAAAAGACACACACTTCAATATAGTGTAATTTCAAAGCCTGACTGCCTCTTGACAAACACCTAATGGCCACTGACAAGTCCCCATCCTGAACCTGAAGTTGTGCCTACATTCATAATGGATCACTAACCTCGTTCCCTCTTTGTTAAAACAAACTGTCTCCTGTCCATGTAGGCATGGATGTAAACTCCAAACCTTGCTGCTGAAGCGGTCTTCAAGACATAAAGAAACTCTTCAGGAAGTTGCTGGACTGAACTCTAGACACTGTGATATGAGGCAATGAATTTAGTGGCTGTAATGGATCAAATCTAATGGCAGCAAGCAAATCTGTCCTTTGAGGAAAAAGCAAACAATTACAGAAAATTTGTTCTCCAGGCTTGTCTTCAAAAGACACTGCTGGGAAGAGATGAACAGCAATGAGGCTGGATGAGAGAAAACAGTAATTGTTTTGTCACTCTAATTAAACAATTCTTTGACCTGGAATTAACATTTCCTTTGTTGGCTAATGCTACATGGTGGTGGCAAATATTGAGAAGAATGCACAATGGGTACAATTTTAATTAGAAGTGATTTGGAGACTAGGTGTACCAAAAAGCTTTTCAAAGCCTCTTCACGGGGGAAAGGGTATGTATGCTGTGGAGGAGAGACAATACAGCATGAGATATTTCTGTGCGGTCTCCAGAAGAACTATACCCGTAACCTTTTAAATATCAGTTGAAAGCAAAGAAGGATCACCCTCAGCAATAAGGGGAAACAACCATGGAAATACTGAGAAACCAGACTCCAATAGATAGATGTTAATCAGGGATTAAAGCAGTTTTTGTCCCCAAAACTCCCCAAAGCTAGGAAGTGGCTTTGGTAAGTTCCATCTTCTTGGCATGAAGAAAATCTTGCAGTTTTTGATCCCTGATGTGTGGCACAGATAGAGTAACGTTCAGGGATACGATCATCCCTCAAGAAGTGTGAATTCCAAGTGTGAATGTTAGTCACCAGTTTCTTCCCAACAAACAAGGGCCACAAAAGTAAGCCAGGGTTTTGCAATACTGGAAATGACATGAAGGAATAACAAAATGCATAGAAAATAAAGAAGAAAGACTGCAAAGTTACATAGCAATAATGAAAGAGCCCTGCATTTCAACCTTACAACCTTACATATCATCTGTTCAACACAGGGAGAGCTTCTAGAGCATAACTGGCCTCCAATAAGAAAAACCTAAAAGTCTTGAGTAATATGACATGAATTAAACCCACAGCATGAAGCTGTATTGGATTACACTAGATACTTTTTACAGAGAAAATGCTAATTAAAATGAAGACTAAGTTGGGGTTCTTTAGCCTGGAGAAAAGGATGATGAGAGACCTTATCACTTTCTACAACTACCTGAAAGGAGGGTGTAGAGAGGTGGAGATCGGTCTCTTCTCCCAAGTCCCAGGCAACAGGACAAAAAGAAATGGCTTCAAGTTGCACCAGGGAAGGTTCAGATTGGATTATCAGGAAAAACTTTTGCACTGAAAGGCTTATTAATCATTGGAATGGGCTGTCAAGGGAAGTGGTTGAGGCACCATCCCAGAGGTATTTAAAAGATGGGTTGACATATCGCTCAGTGACGTGGTTTTGTGATGTTTTTGGTTTTGTTGTTTGTTTTTTTAAATCAGAGTTAGGTTGATGGTTGGACCAGATGATCTCAAAGGTCTCTTCCAACCTAGAAAATTCTAGGATTCTAGGATTCTAAAAGGATTAATCAATGTGTCCATCCTAAAAAACATGCCTTCCTAATCATTCCTTCTAGTTTACTTTTGGCCAAATTTCCAGCACTGTAAATTCATTCAGGAGTAAGATTCGTTATAGGGTTTTTTATACTGAAAACACAAGCAATATAGTTTGTATAACTAAAAGAAAATTTTGCTAGAATACTTTACTTTGAGGAAATACAAGCATTTTATAGAAGTAGTCTGTATAGCCTTTGTCTTGTGAATAGGGATATAAATATTAAAAAACAATGTATCTGGAAGCTAGCTTCAAATGAAAATATGAAAAAAATTACTGCTTCTCCATAAATCAGGACTATCATGACAACAATACAAGCCTAAGTCAAAAATACACGCATAATCTTAGAATGTTTTTCAAATGTTTCTTTAGTGACATTACTAGAGAAAGTAAAGCTATAGCACACACTTATACAACTCCCATATTAGGTTGCGTGTTACATGTGGCACTACTCTAAAAAGTAGTGTTTCCTGCAGGCAGAAAGGTCACAGTAAAGATCAAGGCATTTCACTAAAATGTATTCTTAGTTCAAAAGTCACACAGTAGAGGAAGAAATGATTTTCCATTTGTATCTGTAAAAAAATGGTTACCACATTCTCACTGGTCACATTTGGGAAAAGAATCAACCCTGTTGGCCCCAAGCCAGTATTATACAGTGCAAAGTTAAGTCTGAAATATTTACAAGTTGTTTCATTGAAAGGTATGGAACTCTACAATGATGCAGTAGACTACCTGCTACCAAAGCCAGGATCCTATAATTTGAGCTCTAGTGTTTTTCTCAGGGGAGTATAGTTTGCATTTGCAGCAACGTTTGTAATAATGTCAAGCTTTTAGCTTTCAAATTAGCACAGTCAATGTGCAACTCTCTGGGTTCAGTAAATCACTTAAGAATTATATTCCTGTAAATTTTATTTTCACACAGTAACTACCTCTTTAGACACAATAACATTCTTTTCTTCTTAAAGACTGACAGGTTCCGATCGTTTTGCAGAATTACCATTCAGTAGGAAACACTGATTGAAACTCCATTGCCCCAACACAGTAGGAAAGAGAACAATATCAATTGTTCTAGAGTACCTACAATTTGTATTGTTAGACACCAAGAAAGGGAACTTAAAATAATTATCAAGCTCTATTCTTAAAATTTGTTGATGCATTTGGAATAGATGTCATGAAATACAGAATTGTGTATTGATATCACACAGGTGAACAATAGCTTTCCTCCTAAATGGCCAAAAGGCAGAAATAAGAAGTGATCATATTTTGGGCTTAAATGAAAGTAAACAAGTAGAAATAAAGAATTTGTCATACAGTATTAAAATACGACCAGTATATAAAGGCTGACAGATTAACTGAAAATATGCTTATGCAAGAATGCTAATGGATTTACACTACCAGATTTCATCACTGTTTCTAAACCTCTTTTGCGCCTAATTCCAGTGGTTATTCAGAAAAGTACACTGCTTTGCTAAAGATGTCTGAAGTAGAATTTCCCCCTGTGAGGTATAAGCCAACTTACAGACGAGTTCCTCACAAGACGGGTCAGTAGTTTTCAACATTTTTGAGGCCATCTGAAGCTAATTTTCACCATGCCACTCGAGCTACTAAGAATGCAGATGAGCTTGTTCATTCTTTCCATACTTGCTCCAAGAGCAGAATAACTTTTTAGTTGTATACCTGGCTCAAGCATATAAGCTTGCCTAAGGGAGAGCCATAGTCCATTTCAAAGTAAGGAACTAAGCTGTTGTACGTTATTTATTTTAGGGCACTCAAATAAATTAAATTAAAAAATAATCAGAAAGAACCTATGTTGTAATTGTACTTGTGGCTCAGCAGTCATGGGAATCTGTCATAGATACTTAGATATTAGGTATGATTTAAGCAGTCCTGCTAATATTCCAGGCAAGGTGTTAGAGCAAAATGCCCTAGAGATTTTATGATAGCATTTTGAGAAGTTTATGTGTTGGTAAAATGCAGGTGCCTGGTTCCCATGACTAATCTGAGTGAGGTCCGTTACAGAATAGCCCTTTCATACTTTTCTGAAAAAAACAACTATCTCATATCACATATGGTTTCTATTACCTTTATAACTCATTGCACTGTGCACATTTCATTTTAGGCCTGAGAAGTCCATGTCTCTCCACTGGCTGTAACAAGAAATGGATTCTGCATTAAAGCAGTTAACTGACAAGTGCTCCAAGACCTTGTTCAAGCAGCCAGGCAAAGTAAACCATATTGGGAATCTTTTTTTGTTCAACTGTTTTAATAAATAATACCAACCTGTGTACTGAAGATGCATGGGGTGTCCTACATAGAACATGTCGATATGGGGTGGATGTTTTACCCTGATGAGTCTCGTTTGGTTCTCTAAAGAAGGTGTCACACAAAAGCTTGGAACAGAGTCCTTCTGGCAGTCCATGTTGGTTCGACAAACTTTGCTGGCCTCAATAACTTTTCGTGCTGGCAGACATGCATACTGCAAAGGACATTTAAAACGATTATCAAAATGCAAAGGTACTTTCCAACAGATGAGAAAAAAAGTACTACATATTCATTTCTAAAGCAAAGGAAGTGCCTCACTGATACACTATCAGCCCATGAAGAGCCAAAATTTTATTTACTGGGTTGGGTTTTTTTGTCAAATCCTACAGAACCTCTACCTGATATATATTCAATCTGTCATTGCATTTTGGTGGAATACAGAAGAAAGAGCATGTATGTGTACCAAAATAAAAGCTATTTTTAAAAAGGTATGCACACATGTGAACAAAAGAAATCAAGGCATCTAAACGTAAGTCAGTGATTTCTAAGGAACAGAGCCTGCATCAACATACTGGTACTGACTTACCTGTTTAAGAAGTTTACTCTTCATTATCTAAAACCTCATTTGGCTGAACAAAACTTTATGTTTGGCAAACAAACCAAAAAACCTACTGGCTCTGTCATCACTGAGAAACCATGAACCCAGGACTTAATGCAGTGTTGTGTCTCAAGTCCTACCTGTAACACTCTTTCACTCATCAGTCTGAAAGACCAGATCTTTCTTGCTCCCCACAGGCCTAAAAGGAGTGCAGCAGAAAGGAATAGGAAACTGTTTTCCCCCCCTTATGTCTTTCATAAAAGTTCAGTGATTATTTTAATTTTGTTCTTAAATACACCTTCTTCATCAAGGCAAAAAATCAGGGGGGGATTTTCTTGCTTCTTAGCCTGATACTTACAGTCCCCACAGATGCATGACTGTCAGACACTCTCCATTAAACTCAATACAAGCTCTTTCAAGTCTAACGAGGGGAAGAGGACACACTTTCAAATACTGCTGCATAGCACTGCAAGGACTATTTAAAATAATTGTTCAGAAACTCACAGCCAATCTCAGGACACTTGAAGGTCACAAGTTTATGGATGCTTTCAAGTCTTCTCTGTTCCTAAGTAGCAGCTATGAGTTTAAGAATATCAAAGCTCGGTGGGTAGTGATTTATCAACTCTTGCAGAACTCCGGAATGTTACCAGCCACTGTCATCTTTCAAATGAACTGCTGGTCTGCATTCAATATTTAGTGGCTAAATCCCACAAAATCACCCTGTAGTGGGATGTTCACCATCACAGAACTATAAACATAGCAGATGTAGGAGCGGTCTTATTTCCAGTTCTTTAGGTATTTAACACTGGAGGTCAGAACATTCTGCATCCAGCACTGAAAATGGGGGAGATGTCTCTGCCTAAAAGAATAAAGGGTGTAAGAACTTTTCTGGTTCTTCCAGAGACTCCCTGATTAATCATGGGGAAAATCACAAGTAGTATTTTGAGTTTTTTTAACTGTAAATGGGGAGAACATCATACATATACTCTTTATTACAAACTGTAGGTGTTCTTAAGCATTTCAGTATGCTGCATAAATGCTGTTAAATATCACTAATTTAATTTCAGATTTACCAAATAGAATTAACAGTTTCAGTAACTTACCAGGTGCCTGTCCAAGTTATTGCTATATGAAAAGCAAATGTCTGTGAGGCTGTTGTTACTACAACACTCAACTGTGCCATCCAGTCTTCTGTAGACTAAAGAACATAGGCATAGAACAAATAATCAATATTATAGTAACTTCCTGAAATGCAATTAGTCTCTGAATAAAGTCAAATCATTCTGTGGCCTTCAAGACTTATAGTAATTCACAGAGCCTAGCTGTGGTTCAGTCACAACTAAAAATGAGCTTCACCACTTATATGTGTGAACGTCATCTGATTTCAATCATCTCACATACTGATTTTTTTTCATAAATCTCCTTGAGATACTGGGGATCTACCACTGCAGTGTTCTAAGTATTAGAAGTAACAAAATACTTTTATCCACTGCGCCCAGCTTGTGTTAAGGTTTGGCATAGAAAACTGTTACCTGCTACAGTACTGGTTTCACTGGCTGGCTGTAGAAATGACCAAAACGTCCTCTTAAATATCTGAAAGCCTTTACAGGTATTCAGGTTTTGAAAGCTTTCCAAGCCTTGAAGGCTGCAGCAGTGAATAAATAATGCTTTATATTGTGATTTAACTAGTCTGGTACAGAATTTTGTACAGATGTTCTTTAAATGAATTAAAGCTAACTTACTTTGCAACAACAGCTTTATAAAAACGCAGAAGAATAGTCACTGTAAGCATCTGCGTCACAGCACACAACACTGCAGTACCTTCCTTAGGTAGATCAACCCTGTGATACTCGTTGCTGATTTATCACTGCATAACCTACAATCCACTAACATGGAGCTTTATACCTGGGGCTTACAGGTGCAAGCACTGTTCCGTAAAATCCTTTTTTCAAGTACCCTGAGGCTAAGCAACCACATATTTTTTTCAATAGTGAATGACCATTAAATTAGTTTCCTTATAAACTACATTGAAAGTACTTCTTTTTTTTTTTCTTTTAATTTCAAGAAGGTCCTTAGGGCATTGTTTTCTGTCTAGCTTCACACTCAAATAGTTTACTCTCCATTTGTTTTATGGTCAAGTAGATAGGGTCCATTTGCTAGATACATTTTTATTGATATTCTGTATTTATGTCAAGTTGTGAACTGTCAAGATTTTGACAAATGACAGCTGCTAGAGAGCAAACAGAGTTCATTTAATTTCAGAGGAATATTTCTCACTGCTGGAGGCTTATGGCTCTGAAAATGCAGACAGACTGGTCTGATTAGAATTCAGCAGAGGGACAATGGACTGCTAACACAATACAGCGACCAAGCTTGGAAGCACTATTCAGTCTCTAGTATTAAGTCTCTAGTATTCCAATCTAAATAGGACTGGTTCTGTTGCAAAATATGCAGTTTTATTATCTGTGACTCTGAAATTGCATTTCAGAGAACAGCAGAATCTAAGCACACGTAGCTACAGCATCTAAGAATTGGTTCTTTCGTGCCATCCCTGCACAGCTGAAAGCATGTGCCTAAGTCGCCCTCCTCTTCAAAAGGATAATCCAAATTGTTAGGTCTCTAAAAGCATGATCTTACCCGTGCTCTGATAATTTCCAGTTTAAATATTTATCTTAGTTCCAGCTGTAAGATTACTTTCGTCACATACTAAAAAATAAATAAATTACCTTTTCAGTCTCACAAGAGAACTATAATGCATCAAGAAACGTGGGAAGTCAAGCTGCCTGGCCTCCCGGTAACTTCCAGTATGATGGTAAAATAAAGTGACAATGTTAAAGCTCTGAATAGCATCATACAGGTTTTGCTCAGTGGCAGCTGCTCACCTTTGGAATTCAGTTTCCATGGATGCTTGCATGAAACAAACTCTAGAGAGCTTTAGGGCATGTGACAAGACATTCAGCCAATTTAACTTGACTTTTTTGTTCTACTTAATTTTTGTTTATTGTTCTAGTTCACATTTTTTTGTTTCTCTAATGTATAATGAAAACAGAAGGAAATTGACTTCTAGAAGCAACATGTGCAACTCAGACACAACTAAGTTTCTGAGTAATGTCATTGTGAGGCTGAAGAGGCAAATGAAACATAAAACCCATATAGTGAGACAGATCAGAAGTGGCCATAATAATGCACATCATTGAGTTAAGCCATACAGTTTGTAATGTCATGATGATCAAAGCAGTAAGGTGATGTGTGGAATTTACAACTGCAAAAGATCAGTGAGTTGATCCATATAACTGAACTAAAAATAGAGGACATAATTTTATTACTGCTACTAACCATGTCATGCAATATCCCGAAAAGGCAAATTTCATTACTCAGATCATACAGGATATTTGTATAGGATGACAGAAGAATTTTGCTGGCCTTCCAATCTTCTATCTACCTCTTCCTTACTTTCAGATTTCACAAAAATGAATGGTATATTGATCACTGCTTAAGAGAGTAGCAGACTTATCTTATGAGAAATCTGTCCCCACCAACAAATCCTAAATCCAGAATAGTCTTTAAGACATGGCAAAATTGCAATATAAAATAATGAAGAGAGCACTTAAAGCCGTACCTCTAGCTGGGAAGCTTAATTGCTGTAGGGTGCCTGCACTTATACAGTAGCCGACCTGTGACTTCTCTGAAATGTCTTCCAGACAGGAATTCCAGTCTTCCACACTATAGACTGGGCAGTCTTGTAGGTTAGTGACAAGGTCTCCCACAAAAAGACCTCTTGGTCCATTGGCAGGAGAATCCTGAAAAGAAACAGTGAAGTCAGTCATCTTGTTATAGTTAAAACTACAAGGATTTGTTTACAGTTCTGCCAAATACCCAAGAAATCTTTAGGTTAAGACACTTTCCAGAGAAACATAAAATCTCAGGCTACACTGGAACTGATTATTTCAACTCATGATAGAGCATTACAAAATCAACATACTCTACAAATGACGACATATTTAGTGTAAACAAAAGAAAAAGGCAAGTCTTGAAGTGTTCCAGAGAACCTCATCAAATTCAAGTAATTATTTTCATACAAGTTAATATGTTGGGGGTTTTCCTACCATTTTAAGTTCAAGAAGCTTAAATTAATACCTTGAAACTTTCAACAAAGCAGGGTGTACCTATACTGCTAAAAGTATAAAGCATAATAAATGTCACTGTCTTCCTGAGTTATATCAGTTCACTTTTAGATCCAAGAAAGACCAAATCCTTTCAGCTCTTTTCAGCCCTACAACTGTGCTGTATTTGATTAAGTCGGAAAAATACCCAGTCCTTTCCAGAAACTCAGCAGTCTATCTCCACTTTGCTTCCAGCTGACCAAACAAGCAAGGAAATCGGCTCAAAATAATCTTTACCATTAAAACCAGATAGCAATAACTAGAATGATAATACAGTTTCCAGTAGATTTACTTGGTGCCAATATTGAAAAGAAGTTAAAAAAAACAACAGAAATAAGCCTGCAAACTCATCTCAAATGTCTAAACAGTTTTATAGTACACTGGTTAGTCTATAATTATTCATGCCATGCTCCTTCATTTACTAATACTAAAAACCATGAAACTGAAAAGGAAACTTTAGCAGACAAGAACTGTGATATATTAGGTTCTACAGAGCGCTGCACTGACTAAATTTGATTGTGATAATAAGAGACACAAGTACATTTCAGATGAAAACAGTAAAGATCTTTTCTTACCTCTGCAACCTCAGTGACCAGTGCCCCAACACCCGTGTAATAGAAAGGGAAAAGAATGGCTGGCAGCAGTAACAGAACAATGAAACTTGCAACACCAAGAACAAAATTATGCCACACTCCTAAAAAGAAGGGAAAAAACCACCATGTTTCTAAATAAACACTAATAACAAAACGGTGTTTTTGAAATGTAAGATCCTGCAGTTACCTTTTAATTAACTTCCCTGAAAAATTTAGTTGAAGAATAGATGAAAAGTTAATTTGTGAACAGAGGTACAAAGGAAGAACATGTATATTACTTTACAAATTTAAGTGTCTACGATGTCACTTTGTAGGGGGAGTTTTAGAGAAGCCTCTGAGAATTATACTACCAGAAAATACAGGGAAGTGGTAAGTCCATGTTTAAGGTGTCATTCTACCATATTGATATTTCATCATGTAACAGAACTTTTTAAAGAATGTAGTGGACAGAGTATCCAAAGAAAACACGTGTTTCTGAATCAATTATTAAATTATAGTTTTATCTACAGAGTTGTCATCAAAGACAAATATTAAAAAACCAATGGACTGAAATATATTGCATGTCACCTTCTACCAACAATAAACTGCTGAAATTAAGAATCTTAATAAATGGATTTATATGTGAATAAATGCTGTTTGTCCCAGTCAGCAAGATGTTTGAAATGTAGTTGCAATTCAGAATTTTTCATTATTATCTCCATTGTATCAATGAAAATCATTACAGATATGTGCCAAAGAAATTTAGAAAATTATTTCAAAAAAGGCTTCTTTTACAAGAAAATCTGGACCTAAAACTACATCATGAAACTAAGTTGTGCAATCAGCGTTTCCCGACACGTTAGTTATTTTGGGCAACATATTTGCAACTTCCATCTTTATAGTATGCTGTTCTCCATAGGAAGAAATGAATCACTATTATTAGACATACTTGGCTTCCTTCAACACCCAGCAATATACAAATTTACTCCTTTTATTTGTGTTCATACAAACATTTTGTATGACCCTTGCAGGAAAACTTCAATTTTGAAGACTATTTCCTTAGAGTGCTTCATCTTCTTAAGAGGGGTTTGATTCAATTCTATATATACAGTGCAGTTATAGGACAGAAACTGGAGTAAATATACCTAAAAACGTATTAAACTTATCTTTCTTGTACTAGAATCATGACATAAGGCAGACTCTTAATTCCCTTTGCTATCTCTACATTTCACCTGGTCTTCCTTTACATTTCTAATGCTGCAGAAACGAGAGGTATTTTTAGAGCACTTTAACTAAAGGTTTGTTGCCATTTCCACTAGTAGATGCTTCTCAAAGTGATTTCTTTTTCTTTAGTTTTTAATCATATCTCATCAAAGGCAATCAGATAAATGAAATGTTTCAACATTCAGTTCTCTTTATCTCACACACACACATATATGCGTACGCACACTTAAGTGCAACAAAGCCAAAAGTATTTTTAACTTTATTGTTTTAACCTTTTGGTCTTAAAATGTTTTTTTTAGCTTAGCAAAGAATAAAAACTAAGACAGAAACAAAATAATTTGTAACAGTGTGGCTGCTAGAGAGACTACACTGAAAAAAACCCTTAAAATAAAAGAGGGTGACAAGGAAACAGCTAAGAAAACATGGCCCTTAATATCATAATCTACACAGTTTGCTGTGTGGAACACAGCAGAAAAGTCTAAAATAGAAAGGCTTCAAATTCAGCCCAGGTGATCCGTAGAAAAATAAACAGGTTCAAAATGAGAATACCTGCAGAGACACACTGCTGAGGATACCAAATCCATTTTGCTCTAACAGCCTCATCCTTGGATACCTAATTCCTTATATTTTAAAAGACAAACTATACACAACCCTTAAAACACCTTAAATTAATGTTTTTAAAATGTTTAACTCCTTTTTCTGTTATAGACAAGATGCATTAGAAAGGGTGTCAAAAATAATACAAATATTTGAACTAATTATAAGAAAGTACTTCACAAGCATTTTCGATCTACTAGACATGGAATTAATGCTAAAAAACATAAGTCTTACAAGAACACTCATTCACCATTCTTGAACTCATGATGCCATCTGCTGTACAACAACTGTACTCTGTAATCTCCAGATTATACGTGGACTACAAAAAGGCATATTCAGCGTTGTTCTCCACTCTAGCTCTTTTACTTGGCTGCCACACAAAAATGTGAAAGCGTGTTTCTGTAAACTCGTATCTTCAGAACACTGAGAACAGGTTCATTCAACTGCTTTGACAACTAAGAAAAACTGAGACAAGTTTACTGAATGTCACATTTTATCACTATCACACATCCTAAGTCTGAAGCGTACCTATCATTAGCTATAAAAAAAGGCATATATTTGTTATACTTAACTGCTAACAGGTCATTGATGATAACCAGTCTTGCAACATGCTTGTTCCTATCTTGTATTCCCCTATTTCAAGTTTCCCAAGAAACCTGAAAAATTATTACAGGTGTTTGCTTGTAATCAAGAACATGCACACAATTATTTTCTATTACAGTTTATAATCCTATTTTGTAAATGATTTCTCAGTAATGTGTGTCAGCAACCCATTTTGAAAATTAGCATGTCTTCTCTTTCACTTCTGTTTACAGTAGCTGGAAATGGAAACTGATTAATTTGAGAAACAGGGCTTCGTAAATTAGCCTATTTCAGTTAATTATTTTGGTTCATTCGGGTATTTGGAATATAGATATATTTACTTACCTAACATTTATTGGTGTTTGCCTGATTTATGAAAGCTTGGAAATATGCTTTGCTAAAGGCTTCTGTATGCCCAGCCTAAAATTCTTCTTATAATGTTTTAGTTACAATATTCAAGAAACAATGTTAGTATCTAAAAATTACAACAGGCTAGCTGCTATCCTACTATCCCCTGCAAGAGAAAGTCATCAGTATCAACAACTAAACCAAGATACTAACTTTTCTAACTTTATTTCAGTAGTTTGGGAACCACCTTTTTCTCTAGAAACCAGTAATGCAAGTGGTTGAAGTAACAGTCTTGGTCTAACTTTCCACAGCAACAGTGCTCTACTTCCCAGTAGCCAGAGACTTCAAAAAACATCAAATAAAAAACATTTGGAGGTTATTTGGAGCCATAAGCTGTAATTCTCTTTGGCTATTTGTGTTTTAGCCTTTATTTCCTTCAGATTGCACCATCAAAATACAGCAACCTGTATAATAACCTAACTCACACGTCACTGAAAATCACTCACAATTCTACTGAAAAATCACATAATAGATTGCTCCTGTTGCAGAAAATTATATTGAATTGCTCAAGGGTGTTCACCTGTGACAGCAAGTCATGTTCTCATACCAGCAGTCTTCCAGCTGAGCATTTTCCAGTTTGCGTGCTCCAAGGGTTTGCTACTTGGGCCATACAATGTGCAAAAAAACCCCCAAATCCCCACAAGATCAAAGCAACTTCTGCACTCGAGCTGGTGTAAGAGCTTTTTTTCTAGTGAGAGAGGAAGGTCAGAAACCACATTTTCTTCCCTATCCATACAACCAGAATTTATTATGCTCAACTATTCTCAATCAGACCTAGGATATAATAACATTTTCCATGGCAGGAAACCGGTACTCTTTTAGGCTCCTAGAAACTATCAGCTCTCCTCCAAAAAACAGCTTGCTATGGAGAGGAACGATCAAATGATTTTCTGAAATTACAATTTAGGTTCTGAACAGAAGAATCACCTGTAGGTAAAGAGACATTTGTGTACTTCATTTTAAACTTTCAGTCCTCTATCGGGGATTCACAAACAATGCCTGTAGAATAAGTAACTGTGCTAAACAAAGATTTAATCAAAAAGCACAAACTATTACCTGCACAAAATATCCTTAATTGTTGGACTGGAGATATAAGTTGCAAGTGGGTTGTGAAGAGGTCAACAAATGCTCCAGGATAGACAATGAATATAAATATCCCAAAGCCATTAAATCGTACTTGTTCTCTTAAAAAAAAAGAAAAGAAAAATGAAGCGGTGTTACTGCAAACAAACAAATGACAAACTGAGAGATTCTACATAGCACTCGGATTTTTGAAAACAAGAGTAACTAAAATTATAATTATAAAACTAACTTATTTTTCATAGTATGAATAATTGAAAGTTAATTTAACTAAAGTATGTTTTCTACAGTAGATACCACTTTTAAGCAAAAAAGCCTGGTAAGAAATAAAGGATAAGTTTATCTTCTTTTCTCCTTGCTGGTAACAGCAACACATAAAATACTTTTAAAAGAACCCCTACTTTCAAGTTAACACATATTTTAATATTTGGGGATTTTCTCTGCTCAGTAGAAAAATGGCAGCCGGCAGGATGCAGTTTCAAAATAATCTATGAAAAATTATCTGGAAGAAGCAATCACTTTCCTTTTAAGGGATGCTTACAGATTTCTGGAATTTGTAATTTCTCTGTTTCTCCTAAATGAAATCTAGAGTAAATTGTAAACTAACAAAAATGAAAATTATTTCAGGGACTCAAAGTGATTTGCCAGAATAATAAAATTTGTCCACAGCACAGCTATTTAGTAAAACCTATACCTTGAGGATTCACAGTAACAGCACTATAGACCCACCCTGTGCTAAAAGGGAAAAAAAATAATAAAGTCAAGCAGGAAACAGCAGCAGCAGTAATGTATATTGGACATACTTTCCCCTGGAAATGTCTGGGAATTGATTGTGTTTTACAAAAACATAACTCCAGCTGGAATATTCAGAGTCTTTGCTCCAGATCTTGGATGAAGGTATCATACCACTAAGGTATAAAAATTACTCATTTGGCTTAAAAAGAGCTGTAGAGTTACTCCTGGCTTCTCTGCAGTTAGCCAGCAGCACGTGAAGACACTAAGAGAAACGAAATTTTGTTACTTCTTCCTGTGGTGGGATGAACAAGAACAAGAGCTGCATCCTCCACAGAAAAATCACCATGAATATTATGGTGAAAAAAGTGAAAGACAAATAGAAGGTATGAAACACAGAGGGTGGCAAACCATCCCTTTAATTGAGAACTTTTGGAGTTATAAAAAAGGTTGTAATGGGTTAAGATGCAGTCATGACTCCCTACACTCAAGAAAATCAGAGAAACAACTTTGGGCTTCATGCTTATAGGGCTGATAATGATGATGTCCAGGAGGAATGCAGAGGACATCTGCATATTGGTCTCAGTAACTACCACTTAAACTTCTTATGCTAGAATATCATTTAAGAATAGTGACTAACCATGTCAAGTAACATTTTTGTAACATAATCATAGTTAAGTGACAATAAAAATATCATCTTTGACCAAAATTAACACATCACTGAGATTAACAGGGGCAAATCACATTTGACTGAGTTCCTGTTTCGGTCTGTTCATATGCTACTTCACAAGCTATGTTTAAACAAATCGATTTAAAATCTATTTTAAAGTAGCTTTGTACAACAGCCCATGGGTCCTCTTCAAGTCCCACAGCTGCAGAAATGCAATTGCTATCTGAAAAACAGGAGCACCTAAAAGAAGCATTATTTTAAACCTGATGCAGTGTGGTATATTCGCAAAGCAGAAATCCTTTCTCGTGATCTGTAGAATAGACACTGTATTAAAACTCTGTCCTTAATTGTACACCCTTCCAAGCTTAGACTCTAAGCTATGAAATACAGAATAAACAGACTCCCTAGATAAACTGAAGCAGTGCTAACAACATTCACTTGTGGGCAAATGCTCTGGAATATTAGACTTTGTAGGCACACAGTATGAGAAAAGTAATTTGTATTACCGAATAGCTGCCACCCCGTGGCCGACTTCATGTATCACACCACTGATGAGGATTGCAGAGAAGAAATAGGTCAGCTGGCTTACAGGCAAATTTACACCAGGCACCTGTTGATGTGGGCATGACAACAAAACAAAACATAGGAGGAAATCAAGAGGTACAGAGACAAATCACTGTGCCCCTAAACTGGCTGCCCTCACTCAGCTTCTTCAGATCTGTAACAGAACAGGGGCAATTCTCACGCTGCACTATCAGTTTGTACCTTTTCTCCCAATTCAGTTGATGTACTTTAAAATATATTAAATGTATATTCTTTTGTTGAAGGCTGAAAAACTCTCCAGGCAAAAAAGCCTTCTCCCTGCCTTACTTATTCCCTACAGCCCTGACCAAATGTGTTCTACTCTGTATTAAGCTCGAGAAGTTTATAGAAATGTACACAGACTTCCACACAAATGAGACAAGCTTGGCAACTGTGAACATTAGTTTACAATGTCCTGCAGCCAGTCATGCAGCTATAGAGCAGATCCACCCCTAAAAAAATACAACACTAAAAAACTGTATGGCATTTGAAACACTATAAGCCCTAAAAGTTCAAAAAATGAGCCTCCAATTGGAACGGTCAGTCTCCCTTCTGTCTCCCTATCCAAATCACAAGACTCCCAAATTTACAAGGACAAAAAAAAGGGTAACTTTTTTCTGTTGTTCAAGTTTTTGTAGTCTACAGATGGCAATTTAACCTTTAAAAAAAAAAAAAAAAAGCAAGCACTTGAAATGAGTACACTATTTTAATTTATATAAACTTATTATGCTGGCCCCTCACATTCCTCCTGTGGCTGTGAATTCCCACCACCACCCAAGTCCTTTACTGCACCAGTTACTCCTTCCAGACAGCAGCAAAGTGGTCACGAGTCAGTGAATGAGGAACCATGCCATCTTCCCTCCTGATGGACTTTCCTCCTCCCGTCATCCTCTGCAGTGGGATGATAAGGCCACTTCTGCTGCTTGCTCTGGGACAGTTCTCCTGTCTGCTCCACAGCTTTCTGGGCTTGAGGCAGGACACACTCCAGTATAGTCACTAACAGCTGAGGTGAACACAACTTGAATTGCAATCCAGTGGCTACAGGCAAAAATAGCTGGCCTGTCTATAAGACTCTCTAGAACTTACCCTTCTGGGACACAAAGGGCTGCAGATCCAACTGAACAGATCCCATTTGATCCCACTTTCATTCAGTCCTGCACATTCCTCACTTATGTGCATTCACCTACCCATGCAGCAGAACTCTACAATAAGTTGGTGAGACAATAAATCCTTCAAAAGATTGTTTTCATTATTGTTACACTAAATCATTTCCCATCCTCTGTCCAAAGTGTAACCGTGGCCAAGATATTTATCTTAACTGGCACAACTATCAAACCTCACCGTATAAAGACAGCTGCTCTTCATTCATTGCTTGTATAACAACAGCTGGTGGCACTAATGCACCAGTTAACTGGTGTTGCTACTGGCCCCCTGCTCTGGGCACACGGGAGGACAGATAGCAGCATCTCATGTTCACCTTGTGCTCTACTGGATGTGCAAACAGCCTGCTCCTGTCTGCTTCTGGAGGTAATTCAGCAGCAGGCTGCGGACCAGCTGACCACAGTGGCAGGACCAGCAGTTCTCTCCCAGGTCCCATTGCCTGCTTTTGGCAACACATACTGCACTTGCTATATTCACCCTGAATGTGTGAAACAGACCCAAACCATCCCAAAAGCTCTGAGTCTATGACACATGCTAATGATCAGGCTTCCTGCAGCCATGCAGTGTTTTTAGCTGCATGCAGTCAGTTTAGCACCTAACTGCACTCATGGCAGCACATAATTCCCAACTTCTGTTCTCTAGACTAGATGAGTACTTAAAAAGGGTAAAATGGTTGGGCACCCCTGGCTCTAAGCCATGCAGTCATAGGACTTTCTACATTTCTGGAAAATGACCAGACACTCTGGCCAGAAAACACCCTTGAGGAAATAAGAGTGGCTAGAAATCCTTCCAGGTTACAGCTACTGTAAGGGCAATGTCAGTTCGTCTATTACTGCCTTGTGTGAAGACAAAAAAGACAGTATTTGCAATCTCTCGCATTCTGTGAAATACATTCTTTTTGAAAACCACACGATATATCATCCAGTGTCAGAAATCCATAAAACAATTACATACATTGTTACTAGGCCTTTGACTAGAGACTGCCAGAAAGAGAACTTAAAATACCGTAAATTAGGGCATAAGCCCTTGAACAATCAAAAAAAAAAAAAACAAACCACCATCTCCTCACTAATGAATCTTTAGTTCCACTATCACACAAAGCTCTTTACACTTCTTTCCTTAGAATAGAATTCCTCTCTTCCTGTGGATTATGGATTTGCTCTGCAAACTTTAAGGCCACCAGTGCCTCTACACTGCACAGCTCAGAGGCGGCAAATTCTTAGCTCTGTTTTGTACTCTTAGTACTATGATAATTTAAGACTTTTCAAAATTACTAGCCAATTCTCACTCCTGAGAATTTTTAATATACTCTTCCACATGTTTGCCTTCATTTGCCTTCCCCTCTTTTACTACTTCCACTCCCCACTTTTAAGGCTGATAAGAAACCAGTAAATTTTTATGTAGATGAGTATCAGCAGTTAGGTTATTCTTGCATGGGAGGATTTAAGCTTCACATACCTCAATAAGAAGCTGATTAAGATCAGTTCATAACTCCCCAAAAAAGACCTGAGGACAGAATACTTACCACAACTTGCAGCATACGATCATTCTGGGCTTTCGGTGCCTCGGTGAGCATCTGTGTTAATGTTTGCATCAGTGTCTTTCCGAGAAGAATAACAGAGCCAAACATGGCAACTATACCAAACACCATTCCTATGCTGAACCTACACAGAGAAGCAAATAGTTTAGCAACGCGTAGCTGCAAGAAGAAAGGGTATATTCTCTGGATATGTAACTGCTTTAGTGCAATTTAACACAGCAAACTCATAGGGCAAAACTTATCTGATGTACCATGTATCATTTATGCATCATTCATGTACCAAAAATCCAAAACAAAAGATATTAACTAAATAAAACTCATAACAATATAATAACATATACTCATAAACATTGACTAATAACATAGAATATTTTCCTTCTTTAATAAATGTTGTATATCCAAACCACATCCTGATTAATTTTCAAATATTTTTATGTTGTTCTTACACATTCTAAATTTTATTTAGTTACCCAATACATGAAACTTGCCACTAGCTATGCATATAAAAATATTATTAACAATGTACAATTAACCATGTTGCAGCACACCATTACATATTTAGGGACATGGATCAAATCATGGGGTAGCATACATATTTATTTATGTAAGCTTTTCAGTAAATTTTGCATCTTCCTCACAAACAATAAGAAGTGCTAAAGAACAATCCAGGAAGACTCAACATTTTTTTAAAGAAGAACAATGAGAAGGTACAATTGCAAGACCAGATTAAATTCAATTACATTGTTCTTCTAACCAATTTATTTTTCATAAAAATCAGTGTTGAAAATAATTTTAATTTGCATCAGTCTACCTAGTGGTGAATTTTTATTCAGCACTACTATTATTATTCTACATTGTTCAATAGTTGAAGGACATGATAAAGTTTATTTTCTAGCTAAAACACTTCAATTCACCAACAGGCCGCCTTCTCATAATAGCATAACTGTTCTCTTAGCATCCTTCATGAAGCCCACTGGAAATCAGTAGATTTATTTTAAGCAAGATGTACTTGTTAATTAAAGAGAGCGGTAGAAGCATTATACTGTAGTAAATTATATCCATTAAATATTGTGATTGACATAGAACTATTTCAAATTGAAACAGTAAAATCATTACATATGACAGAAACCAATACGAAGCAGACCTTCTTTATTACTGTCTCACTGAGGGTTGCAATACAGGAAATGAAAAGAAATTCAAACCTTATTCGTTTTATATTTTCAGAGCAGATATAAAGTAATGCTAGGAAGACAACAGAGCAGTAGTTTTCTAAACCAGTCCAGGAGCACCCATACAAACCATCCTGCTTATTTACCCAATCTGTAATTTACTGTGCAGTGATAGCAGGGAAAGGTGCCAGCAGATAAAAGACAGAAGGTGAGCAATGTGCTTCTAAGCATGTGTAGTTGATGAATGTCTGGGTCATGACTGACAACAGGGACACAACTGTCTTTGAATACTTTGTAAACCCTAGTGATCAGGAGAGAGAGCGAGCTCAGTGTACAGTGATGGAAAGATCTAGGATATTAGACGCTGCTTCCAGACCTACTTCTCTATGCAGTATTACATGCAATACCTGTACTGTTAAGAACTATGTATAGTTCAAAGGACGAAGCCTTATACTGGCACAGTACAATTACCATAACCACGCTAGTTTCATGTTATTATTAGCCCAGTGAAATAACCACATCTATCTAATCCACTTTTAAGGCTGAAAAGCACAGATGTGGTTAAGTGTTGACATTGTACTTGACAAAAGAGAAAAAATCCTGAATTTATACCATAAATACAGAAATCTGGGTTTCCATCTCCCCCAGTTGTAGAACTGGCGGTTGAGGACAGCAGTTTGCCATCGGATGTGAAAAGGAGAGACACTCAAGCCGTATGTCAGCAGCCAATCTTCATAAGATGCCTTCAAAGAGTTGGATGACTGCAAAACAATGGAAAATTAGTTTAACCAAAAACTTCTAGGAAGATTTTGCGTTATGTGCCCAAGCAGTAAATGTGATCTGTTTATATAAAAACAGATGTATAATTTCAGGAAAATGTCCCGCATGTTATTTATATTTTGACATATAGGTAGGTGTCACATGCAATATGAAAAAGTTCTACCACTGTTTTGGCATAAATCACAACAGTTTTAGGACTATGAGAGAGATCAGGTATCCAGTGTTACTTCACAAACAAGTTCTTGTATCATCTTTCCTAGTGTTAAATGAGTTTCAGTAGTTTTTAAGTGTCTTGTTAGAAGGCTAAAGACTGAACTGCTTATGGTATTTTTTCAATGTGCAATTATATTCCAGTGAACATTTTTTAAGCTACAATAAAGAAAAAAGCTACTTATGGCTCCACCTGAAAAAAATGTTCCTAATATTGGCGAGATACAGATCAGTACCGTGGATACACTTTCATAAGGGTAAAAATGAAGTCTACGTTTCAAACACAGAAACTATGCCTAAAGAGACTGAAATACTTGATCATACTGACAAAAAGCCAGAAGGAATTTAAAATTATCAACCTGCATTTGCAAGAGCCATTTCACTACGATTATTTCCCAGTATTTCAAGACACTGCCAGAATACCTTCCCAGTAGTTCCACAGATTTCTCTTTATGAGAAATGTGACCCATAAACTATAAGATTAATATTTGCCTGCGGTATTATCTGGTATTATAGACCAACAGACACAGTTTTGCAATTGCTAATTTATATGGTAACGGTGCTTGTCTTCTCAAGAGGCTTCACTCAGCCTGCTTCATGGAGGCTAGTATCAGAAACCCAACTGAAGGAATGCTTTCCTTGCAGGTGAAAGAGTAACCCATAAGCTTAGCAAAAGCACACCAGGGCTTTGAGCGTGTTCCGACTTCGGGCAGTTCCAAGGCAGGAGTGTCTCTGACATAACCCAGACAAGTCTTCGGAGCTGGAGCCTTGTTCCTGGGTTTCCCTGTGAGCAGCAGCACCTACTGAAGACATCAGGAACGCGCTGTTCACAACAGGCTCCACTCTCTCCCTGCAAGAGTAGCTTCACAAGTGTCTGGCTGTTGTCCATGATTCTTTAAATAAATTTAGAACTTGCCAAGTTCCTTGCATTCCTCCCGTCCCACCGAAGTGGAGGTGGGGATGAGGATCTCACCTCACACAACTATATTCATAGCTTTTCTCATTTTGTTGGATTAATTTAAATTTGAACACTAAAAACTTATTTCGAGTAACAATTTTCCTTGGACGTGAGACCCATTTACTCAGGTCATCATTCATTTATCACCTATTACACCATTTCTCCTTTCTGCCTATATATTTCTGTGTCGTTTCCTTCTTCTTCACCCTAGTGATTTCAGTCACATTTTTGCTATCAGCTGAGGTCACCGACAGAAATTTTCATCATGTGTTCCCTAATAAACACTAGTCATGCCCTATGACACCACTGAGTTTAGTGTCCAAAAGCAGATCATTATTTGCTAACTTTAACAGAAGAGATCACAAAGAAGATAACACTTCTAAAACTAAGCCAAAGAAACAAAGAAAAAGACCTCACACAATCTACCAGATAATTAAGAACAAAAATACATATGGCATTAAGTACCTCTGACATGAGAGACTGTCTTTTGGGAATTAAGTAAATATAACCTACTCAGAGTTACAAAAAAACCCCAACCAGCCACATATTATAATAATGCTAATTGGATATATTAATTTTGGACTTTAAAAATGTGTTCCTTCACATGCAAAACCCATTTTTTCTCCTAGAAAAGCCACAAATTAATCCCTTCAAATTAATTCAAATCACATCGCAGCCCCCCTGTACTAGTAAGACATACAAAAACATTAAGTTCTCCATGAGAAATATGGGATTACTGACCATGTATTTGTCAAAAGTGGGGGGAAAAAAAGGTACCAATATTAATTTTCCTTTTGTATTTTCCACACAAGCCGAGTAAATGGTATTAATGATCATTAAATGACTGCATTTGAAAATATATTAAAAAGCTCTATGCAAACTTTTGCTCCTTCTGTCCTGAGCCCAGTAGGATCACCACATTATGGGTATACCCTCACGCCCTATGATGGGATACCTGTGATGTTGGTATCCCATGTTTCATTTCAAGCTTCCTTTACACAGGCCTTGGCTCGGCTTCTTCAAGTTGAATTCTAAGTAACCTTTGCTATATTAATTTTACTATAAAAGCAATACCTTTTTTATTTATGCAAGCCTTCAAAATAATGAACGTCTGCTAAATACTCCAGGAGCTCCATAAATATCTGCCAGCAAGCAGGAGCCCTTAACATTCTTCTTTGCTGACAAAATCTGTTCAAGAGCTCTGAACCATTTCAGCTTCCTGACCTTAGAAGCTGATGGCTAACCTTGCCTGAACAGGCCTAATGGATCCTTTATTCCTGCAGAATAGCAGAAGGAGGGACAACCTTAAACCCTTTGGTCATTCTTGATCCTTCAGGCGGAATGAAATGGCATGGTTTAGGACACTGGGGAGCAGGAATTTAGGGGTCTATCTTAGTGATTCCCTTCTGCAGGATCCAAGCCTCAATGGAAACTTTGTGCCAGTGGTTCAATGAAGAACAAAATGAGGGAGTTAGAATTCCAAGTCCCAGCTTCATTTGGCATATTTTTAGTTTGCCAACACAAACATATCTTGAAAGGTAAGTCTAGCAATATTATAATATGTGAACAAACAAAACCAGTAAGGGAACAAACTGAGCAAGACACATCACACATTCAATAAGTTTACAGAACAAACATCAACTACAAGTTACAGCACACATCCTTCTCTTTCCAAAAATATCAACAGGATGACACATGGAAAAGTACTCCTGTATTATTTTTCACTAATGCTCTGTATGTCCTTTCGGTGTAATTAAATTCTAAGTGATTTGAGCCCTAAGTAGGGACTGCCTTTTGCTATGATTGCTAGCAGCCTCCAGTCCTGCAAGTGGTAGGAGATTTACAGTACCAGCAATAAAACAAGCAACCCTGAGTTTCCTAATTATATAAATCTGATTTTCTAATCCAAATACTATTTTGGCTGTGGTGCTCACAGTGAAACTCATCATTGAGATGTACACAGATGACATCTACCAGTAAGCTCACTAAAACCCAACAGCTCCCACATACTTCCTGATGATTAATAACCTTTTTCAACTTTTAGTAAAAAAAAAATCAAAGTTCAAATTTAACTCCTGGACTCTCTTGCTTGCTATAGCATTCTAGGCATTTCCCCATCTTTTTCAACATAAATCAGGCTCTACTTTGGCTCCAAACGCTGTGAGGTTTCTCTTTTTTTTGATCCTTTGCTGCTGCTAAACTCTAACAGAGGATCCTCTAACCAGGAGTGGATGTTCTTACTCCCAGAAGTGAATGATTTTAAGGTCTAATGCTGAAAGAGATATTCAGAATCTCAGAGATACAAATGGGTCACAGCATCGTAGCACAACATGTCTGCTACCTGAATTCAGCTCCCGCTTCACACTCTTTTAATCATATAAAAAGTTAGGGTCAAAAGAAAATCAGCCTGTTGGCTGACCTTTCTGGTGGTTTTTGGTGTCTCTCACTGTACTCAGGAGCACATTTTTCTGGTATACAGCCAATCTTCTAATTTGTTTCAAAACAATGCCACGATTGCTTCCAAATACTTAATATAGACTTGATGCAATAGAATCTGAAAAATATTCAGATAAATTACTGTAATTTTTATTGTCATTATGTACAGACTAATATTTGGCAGTTAATACATCTCATCAGTTACTGAGCTACATTTGCTCTACAATGATCAGCAGCAGGGGGAGCCACTTACTTTTCCAAGTTTTCTCATCACCTATTTCTTCTATTTCTTCATGTATTTTACAGGAGTGACGGACAGAACGAACACTTTTTACTTGGAAACCAGTAGGCCCTATATGCACTTGCCAGAAACAGATGAAGCTTCTGGATGGCAATTTCAATCATCCCTCAGAAATGTTACTTCTTGAACTTTAAAAAAAACAAACAACTTCATGAATCTTGTGCAATGGACAAATGCATTTGTAGATATAATGATGTTGAACTGGTGTATTTTCCTTTCAAACATTCCGTACTCTCCATCAGGAGTCTTGGAATAGTCTCTGAAGACTGAAGTTTCTTTCTTTAAAAAGCAGTGGTATAGACCTCTGTCTCAATTTATCTTTTTTTCAATAAGAACATTCAAAAGAAAATAAAATGCATTAGCTATGTTTTTATATGCAGTAGTTTTAGAAAAATCATCAGTCTCAAGCACGTGTTGTATAACCAAACCTACAAATTATGGAGCTTGCTTTGTTTGTTTCCTTTTTAAGGATGATAGCACTTTAAACTCCAGAAAGCACGTTAAAGTGCCGCAGCAGACTACAAGCTGGCTCCCTTAACGTTTCACGACAGCTTTGGTCCTTTAACACCGATCCGAAATCTCAGCAGGCGGCTGGGCGGCGTTTCCAACCCCAGCGACGGGCGGAAGCAAAACACCCCCTCCCCGGCTGCCACTGAGGCTTCTCTCAGGGCTGAAGGGTCTCGCCTTCCGGACGGAGAGGCTTGCCCTCGGGGAGAGGGGCGAAGGGGCTGGCAGGGGAGGCCCGCGGCCTTCTCCTCCGCTGCCAGCACGACTGTCCCCGCCCGCTGCCTGCGAAACCCCGGGGGCTCGCGCCGGCCGTTAACATTTGAACTGCGGAGAGGCCGGGCACCGCCAGCCGGTGCCTGCAGGCCCAGGCAATGGAGCAGCACCTCCCTCTGCCTGCCAGGCGAGGGAAGAAGGGGGGTTCGCGGCTAGTGTTTTAGAGGGTGGGCGAGGCGAGGAGGCCGCTCGCTGGTGGCGACTCCAGCCCTCCCCTGCGGCGGGATGAGGCTACCAGCGCCCTCCTCCCGGCGGGCGAAGGGGTGAAGTAGGGCCCAGGGCTCCCCGTTGGGCTCTGTCTCCGCAGCCCTCACCTTGAGCAGCGTATCCGCCAGGTAGATGGCGCACCAGCCCCCCAGCACGCACACCACCACCGCGATCGGGATCATCGGTGCAGCCAAGGCGGCGGCGGCGGCGGCCGCGGTTCATACGGAGGAGCCCCCGGAACTAAACATGTCCCGGAACTTTTCTCCATCAGCGATAATGCCCGGTCGGACGCTTCCGGGCATCGCGTCAAGCCGGGGCACGTGCCTGAGTGACGTCAGGGGGCAGGAGGTCGGGGGGGGACGGACGGACTAGCGGGCCGCGCCTGCTCAGTGAACCGTGAGAGGCGGGGCGGGGGAGAGGCGGGGAAGGCGGCGGTGGTCTGGGTGGATTCCTCCTCGTTATTCGCGTCAGCTATTTATGTGTCTGTAACGCGCCGTCTTTCTACGTGACTTGTTGAATGACAGAGGCAGTCGCAGGCGACACACACCCACACACACACCTGACCCGTAGCGGAGGTCACCGGCCGCACCCGCTCAGCCCACGGAGGAAGGGCTGGAGCCTTGTGGAGAGGCTGCGCTGACAGTGCTTCCAGGAAGGCACGACGGGGAATCAAACTCATTTGCGGTGGTGGGATTGAAGGGAATTGTGGAAGCGCTTCAGTGATGAGGCACTAATTGGATTCTCTTTAACCGCTAAGGCTCTGCTAGAGATTTCATGTTGCCTTCATGACGACAAAATAATTTCATGGGGTTGCTGCTAGGAGGGGCATTAAGGCAAGCACTCTCCAGGCCACTATCATAGTAATTCTCTTGGGTTTATGCTTCTCTTGATTTCTTTCCCTCCTCTTGAGTGTGTTTTTCACTTGTTCTTTCACTAATCTTAAGAATTGATTTCTCAGGGCCTTTCCTAGTTCAGAAATTTTAACTCGGAGCTTGAACACTGAAATCTGCTTGTACTTGCTTAATACAAGATTTGGCACAGGTTAAGTATTTATTTGCCTATATAAACTCTGCAAACTGAACTGCCCCTTGCTTCCCTTCCCCCTGTGAAAAAAGTGCATTATCATGTCCTCAGTTTTCTCATTATGTCTAAAGATTTTTCAGGAATCAAGACAGCAGCAGCAGCAGCAGGAGAAGCCCCTGCAGTTTGTTGCTTCCAGTCCATCTTTTCCTTTGTGCTCTATATAAAATTTCTGTGGCCTTGGCTTGTGAGAAATACTCAGAAGGACATATGTCTACTGAAAATGCTTATTCCATCCATACTTCAGCTCTGATGCATTAGTGTGTGGGTTCTCAAACTATTCTGTGGAAGAGCTGGGGCTGCTGTTAAGAGTTCATAAAACCAATCTGTCTTTTCTAGAAAGCATTGTAGAAGTGGTGTTTTTAAGAGTTATACCAGTGTCTGTCCTTTGAATCAAAAAGAATGCATCAAGCTCTTCCTTTGGTAGAATGCAAGGGTTTTTTAATGCTGTTTTCAGCCATGTTTTCAGATTTTTCAGCACTTCCTTTGTTCTGTATGTGCTACTTTGTCCTGTCCTTCCCAGAACAGATGCTACAAGCTTTCCTTGTGCTACCAGCAGGAAGAACATCTCAGGTCTGAAGTCCTTGGCTCCTTTTCTTTTCACTGGTAACATGGCATTGCTGAGGGGAACTGGGAATAAGGAGCTGTACCCCAGAAGAAGGTTAGATCATCAGGAAAGTAAGGGGAGACATCCCAGGTCGATATCTCATTGTTGACCATTGTGGGGGGCAGAAGGGAAACTGATAATACCCACTTCCACTGGTTCTCTCTTTGGTGAATTTTTTTGTTTTTCAAGTCAGGGATGGTTTTCCCTCAAGTTTAGATTTTCCATCATCCTTAAACCCCGACATTTTCATGGGAGCTGTTCATATTAACCAAAGCCTTATGAAAACTTTGGAAAGAATTTCATTCCAACATAGAAGCAGAAGAATTATAGGAAGTTAATCCGTCCCTGCATGCAATCAAATTTGAGTTCATGCACTGACATAGGCCATTTTGAGATGTCCCCAACACCTAACAGAAATCATAAACAGAGTCCCAGAATAATCGGATCTGACTGTGGCTTCTCTGCAGTTTGCAGTTTAGCATGTTGAATTGCAAATCATTAAGAAATTATGGGTAATTCTACACTTTATTGGTGGAAAACTCAAGTTGTTCCATAGGCCAACATGCATTTAATAAAAATATACAAATTTTATTCTAATGGTGGTCTTTGGAAGCAATAGAAGGGAATTGTATTCAGATAGGTAATGAGTGCTTTTACTAATAGCATAGCCTCACTGAAATCAAGCATAGTAAAATGGGTGTCTTTAAATGATCCAGTTGATAAATAGCTTTTGTAACATTACTGTATTTTTTTTCTATGTTCACTTAGTATGCTTTATAAAATAAAGACCTGAATTTTATTGAGTTGGCATAGAAATTGGCAGCGCAAATAAAAAGGAACGTAACTAAAATGCACACTGTGTATTTTATTGCTACAGACTTTAAAACGAGGAAAAATGGGAGTTTTCTAGAATGCAGAGATAGGTATTTTGAGTGAACTGCGAGTCCCGCTGTTTTTATTTGCTTAACTTGAGCGGGTATTTTGCCCCTGGCAGAAAGGCAAAGTTAATCCTTGTTCTCATGGAATGAAACTGTTGCAGACTGAAGCGTTTTCAGGCAGAGCGTTCCATTTTGCATTTGGAAAGTTATGATTAAAGATTTCCGCTTCTAAATGGTTTAGATTGCAATGCAGATATTGATGTAATTTTACCACTGCTTATTTTTCCTAACAGCCACGTATTAAGCTGAAGTAGTGACTAAAGCAAAACACCGTGCTGTAATCAGGTTAGTGCAGGCCAGCCGTGTGTTGTTACAAAGCAGTGTAACTACCCGAGTTTTAGCAGCTGCGGCTGAGGTGTGCGTAATGGGAGGGCACGGGTGGACCTCAGAAGGGCAGGTATCAAAGGACGTTTAGAAAAGGGTATCAGTCAGCCATCCCGCAAGAGTATCTAAGTCCGTGCAAAAACTTCAAGCAGAAAAAGAGTAATCTTATAAGCATAATATAATACTGATTAAATGTAATTTTGGCAAGTAAATACCAAACAGAATGTGTTAATAATACATTAATTAAGATGTTATCAAATTCAGTTAGTGGCTTAATATCATAGGCAACTTTTTCTAAACATATTTATCTTAAAATTAATTATCAACATGTCTAATAATTAATCTCTTTAACTTTGATCTATTATTGAGGTAGATAATGTGATTATTCAGACATTACCATAGAGGACACGTTGCAAAGTAAAAGTAAAACCAGTCTTTAACAACAGTTTCAAAAGCACTGATGTTAGAGGGGTTGCAGGGCTTCAGGGAAATTGTAGCTGCTCACAATTCATTGCAGGCTCAGACCTAAAACCAGCCAAGATGTGGATGTGAGCATGGAGAGGTTATAAATTTTGCCAGTTTGAAGACAATACAGTTGGAACACTGCTTAGCTGGATAAGTGTCTGAGCCTTGAGGAGAGCTAGAAGGTTTTTAGATATGTTCTGAGTAGTATTCATTGGTTGGGCATTGAGATGAGCTAAACAGAAGAGGCAGGCTGGAATAAAGCATGTTTCTGCAAACATTTATGTTGCAGTGTGACTTGAAATGAAGGGGTGCTTTCATGGAGTACATGATTGTTTGCAGGAGTGCCCGAGTCTAGCTGAGAATTTCAAGTACAGACAAGAATCATAGAATCATTTATGTTGGAAAAGACCTTTAAGATCTTCATTTACCTTACTGACATTATGTAAAAAATTCAGTATATGGGAAAAATTCAGGTAATGGTAATTATGGAGACTTGTAATATGTGTGGTCTTTTAAACTGAAACCCAAACAAGAAAACAAAAAAACCCCAACCCTTTGATCCTTACTGTGCCTAGAAAAGAAAAAAGCAGACTATTACACAATTTTCTTGATGGGCTTTTATGTTCCAATTACAGTACAAAACAGTCTTGCTTTATTTAAATAGAAATGAGGTCAAAGTATTTTGTTAAGGTTCAGGGTTTGTTTGCGGTATTTAACCTGCTTACCAAAAATACGTATTGGAAAAGTGGGATTTCAACTCGTAAAACAAATGAGATTTGTTCTTAAATCACTGTTCGTATGAACAATGTAGGTAAAGGAAAAGCTCAAGTGTTTGTCAAAACACGCTTTTACTGGGTTAATCTACTGTGAAGAGTAGTTGTATAAGCTTTTTCACCATTTGTTAATTTCTAGTGCAGATCTATAACGAAGCAGATCACAAGTTTTTCTTAATTGCTACCACCTTTTAGCATTTACCCATACATATAATCCTGTCAGGCACATCGTGACTGGAATTACATCTAAAAGAAGATCCTCCAAAGCTGTGGCACTCCGAGGGGAAATGGATGTTAGACTCTAAAGAAAAACATAGGAAAAGGAGAAACCTGAGGGATGTGGCTCAAATATTATTCTAGAATCCAGTTCTATAAGAATATTAGTTTGTATCTTCAGCTGCTCAGTTCAACTGAGAGTTGTGTGTGCTCACCTGTTGGGCTTTGCATCCTCTGCAACTGGTCAGAAGTTGTAAGTGAGAAAAAGCATGGAATGTCTACCGAAGAGTCGTCTTGAAAGTGGGTTTACCTAAGATGCAGAAAAAAAAGGCTTAGTATATTGAAGGAAGGGAGCACGCAAGAGAAGCTAATGCCAAACAGCTATTGTGCCTTTTTTTTTTTCCTTTTCTTTAAATTATCTGAGAAATCCCTATGTACACAATCTCCTACTCTACTCCAGCATGCAAAACAAATATAGAATAGTGTCAGTGTTACGGGTATTGTTTCATGCTCACTATAACCTGAAGTGCACATGATAGCATTAGACCTATCTAGTTTGCACCCCAAAATCTGTAGGACAGACTTGAACTCTGGGAAAACAAGTGCACTTTCCTTAAGTTAAAGTGAGAAAACTCTTCGGAGAAGACAAAGTAGTTTGTAGTTCGCTGTTCAGTAGACTGTTAAAGCACGTAGCCCTTCTGATCACCCATGGTATTTAGCTGTTCTGAATAATAGGAATGTCTTTTACAGAATAAACTGATGCGTATAACCATCCACCTGGACTGTTGAAGTAACTCCTGAATTGCTTCATCATACAGCACAGCACTCAGTTAAACCACCACTGATTTTTTTTCTCTGTCTCAAGGACCAGCTGGAGCTGCTTCATGGTCACGTGGCCCTCCACACAGTTGACAAACTGTAGTCCTGGCCAGTGTAAATCCCCTCTGCCCCTTGTCAGTCAGAGGACCTGTGAACTACCCATGACAAAAGAGTGGTTTTGCCTTACAGCCATCAATTTATATTAGGAACCTGAGCTAAGAACATGTTATATATTCCTAATAAAAATAATCAGTTTGAAAATTGGCTGCAATACACCTGTGCACATCTTCTTGGATACTCTAGTCAGAGTAGCAGCTCACCAGTAGTTGGTGGGCACAGGAAACGCAGATCAGCCTGCAGTTCTCAAAAGTCACTTCCAGGACAGATGCTTTTCAAGCAGCACTTTTGCTCCAGGTCTTGAGAACTGAACTGTACTTTAAAGGCCTACCCTTCGTGTTGCACAGCCTGATGTGATTGAATAAAGCAGCTTAATATTTATAGGGTGTTTTTGGGTTCGTTGTTATCCTTGGATAGAAGATATTGCCAGTTCACAACCCTATTTCATATGGGCGTGAAGTTGTGAAGATTCTAAAAACTACTTTGTATGATTTCCTAAGAGGAAACTCTTTATACTATTTTTAACATTTGAGATTTGATACTGTATCGGGCAACATCGTTTAGAAATTGGCTGCTGGAAGGCTTTACTGGAGTTCCTGTGCCAACACTGATTTCTTTTGGCAATTTCGCCCTGAACAGGTACAATATTAATATGGCAGGAGACCGCAGATGATTGAAAAATGTTCCTGTAGCAGATCTGATTCAATAAAAGCAGGGTTTGATATAGATCATGTTTGACTACTGGATAGATAGGGATGACTAGTAGATTTATTCATATCTTCACCATGGAACACATTCATTCTTAATTGTCTTATTTTTCAGAACATTGGAGGTATGAAAAGCTGAAGATTTTTCCTCATGACTCATGGGAGCTAAGATAAGAGTCCTGATATTGATTCAAACTCTAAAAATCTTCACGCCCACAGTTTATCAATCTTCATCTTTTATTTTCTCTTCAGCAGATACAAACCAAAGATAGCAACTGATCAATGATGTATGATTCGGTAGGTTGGTGCAGTTGTCCTCTAATTTGGTAATTTTTTTAATCTAAAGGCATTAGTTGCTTTATAGTGTCCTTGATACTCTGCTTTCTCCAGCCAATTGCCCAATCTCCCTTATTCTGGGTCCATCTTTCTACAAGGAAGATTTTTTATGTCTCAACCATGCCTTTATTCCTGTTAATATGCCATTTAGATGAGGAATCATCAGAAATTAGTCTTTGTTCTCTTTGTTAAACTACAGATGATTGCTCTACTTGAGTCTACTACATTTGCTTTCACAGTGGGATCATAGTTGCGCGTGAGCTCATTACCTGCACAGCTGCAATTTTGTTTCATGCTTTATTACATGAGATAAATGCATCGCTTTGTGTGGTGCTGAGTCCCCGAGTCCTCTGGTTTATCAGTACCTAGTTCTTCTGACATCTTAGGTCATATGGGTACAGAGGCAAAATTCCCTACTGTTCATCAGGTGAGGTCTTAATCTGACTGTGGAAGACAAGAGCTAACAGGATTCCACAGATGTAATCAACTGACAGGGATGGCATTCATCAAAAGAAGTCTTGTGATGGGATTGAAAAAGAGAATAGGTGCCTGTTTGAGTTATCCTGATTTGTGAAAATTGTGAGACTTTCTGTTCAGAATTTCACCAATGATTCAGTCAGTTCCTATTTTGTCAAACTTTTTCCCCAGAACAAAATCCAATGGTGCAATGGCATGTTTTTTGTTTCTTTTCCAAATGCTGCTGAATCATTGTAGCAGACAGGATGTTTACAAAATCAGCATGTCATTTAAAATTCATATCCCCTTCAAAATCTGCCAGTACCCTTGCTCTTTCTTCTGGTATCAACTTTGCCAGGTACAGTGGCTAAAATTTCCCAGAAGAAAAGTGGAAACAAATTTATTGCTTGTACATCGTCATCACATTTCAGTTACTCAAAACATTCAGGTAAGTAAAAACTTTACAGAATAAAAAGCAAGAGAGAATATGGCTCTTGGGTAATTCAGTGGTCAAAGCTATGATGTTCTAGCATTTGTGTGCATTATATTGATAATGCAGTTTTTAGAACTTAATACTAATTCTTAGATGATGCTAGCTATGCTATTAAAAGATGCTGGAACTCTGAAATTTAGAACAAGGTCACTGGCAGCCTCTAATGAGACCATCTTAATACAAGGCTAATTATTTCTTGATGGAACAGTCTGTGATAATAATCACCATGCTTTTATATGGAAAAGAAAGAGAGCATGCAGGAGTTGAATTAATATTTAGCAGCTCAGAAATGTCACAGAAACGGAATCAGCTAATTTAGATATGTTTGTTGATTTCCTGTCCACTAGATAATAGCAAACATTTTTGCATGCTATTTTGTCATTCATTATTTAAATAGCCTGATGTTATTGTTGTTGGCATAACTGTACAAGTAGAAACTCAAGAGAAAGCGCTTGATTTTGTCTTGATATTAAGAAACATATAGACATGGGAAACTGGGAGAAACAATTGAACAGTAGATGATACTTCCTCAAATAACATTTCTTTTGACAAAGCAGCTGAGGTCTGATATTCTTCCTGCAATCTAGGATTCAAAATTATTTTTGGTTTAAAGCAAGAGTAAGAATAGGCTCTGATGCCTGGTAATTGCTATCTCCACTGTGTTTTAAATTTTTGTACTTCTGTTTAACCTCATATGACAGGGTACCATTGCTAAGTCTCTGTCTTTCATCAAGTCTATGAGCCAAATCATTGTTACATGGAGTAGATACATCTTTACTGAGGAAAAAGAGCCCAAAAGTACAAATAAAATCTGTGTGACTTAGAAAATGGATGGTGTTATTTTTTTTTCCAGGGTTCTCTATGTCAGTCCTCTGATAAATTTGTCTGATAACAGGTTTCTTATTTTTAAATCTTAATCAATAACAGATGTGTTGCACTGCAACTTTAGTTCTCACAATCTTCACCAAACAATTCAAATGAAGGTAGTGCTAGGAGTTAATTGACCAAATACTTAATATCCCAGTCCCACTATTCTTATCTGGTAATAAACTATAATTTATAGAGCTAAAATTAAGGTAGGGAAGCAAAGTTTTTCATTGCCAAAGATTTGTAATATGTTGCTACTACTTGGTGACTTGAAGTAAAACTCCAGGAATGTATTTTTTAACTTTTTACTTTAAAGAAGTCTTATTTCAAGTGAGCTGAGGTTGTGATTGCTCCTTTGCTGACTTGCGTTTTCAGTTGTTGTTTGCATTATACTGAAACAATTTGGACTACAATAGAAAAAATACTTTTCTTTTGTCAGCCTCAGGGAAGTTATATCTGTGCTCATGTGGTTTCTCAAAAAGCAAAACATTGAAGAAAGCCTATTAGATAGTGACAGCCTAAAGAAACAATTCTGACATTACACAGTGAAATATCTTAGTCAAGAAGTAAGATACATACACGTTTCTGCTAACCATCAACTTCATTTTCAAAACTAGTAGACTGTTCCAGGAAGCGTGCTAATTAGACAAGCTTCTAGGAATGCAACAAAAGTATATTTTGAACTATATGGAGATTTTCATACTTGAAATAAATACATTTTGCTATCTCTTTTGGACCTCTATACATGAGAAATAATAATTTTATGCAATGTGCATGAATGTACCTGGCCTTAACTTACCAGGCATTGAATCCACCATCTGAAATGCACATGTGCCTCATTATTTACTTACTAAATCATGTGCTGCACGTATCGAGCAGATGAATCTGTAAGTCATGGGACTCTGCATCCCAGCAGTTATTCAAAGGCAATGGTACTTTGCAAAATAATGGTAGAACTGTAGAATAATTTTTCCTTTTAAAATCTACTCAGGTCTACATTTTCTGATATCAGTGATAAAATTTGGGTTTACTCCTTTTATCAGAACAATTTAATACAATTTAACTGTGATGGTTTATGGGTGTTAGGTGTGTGACAGAGGTAGACTATCCATTAAATTACTTGTCATTGCTATGAAAATTTGTTGAAGGAAGCAGTGTTGAGCTGGTATTTCTTAGGCATATTTGCAAGATGATGGGATTATAAAATGTAAGCCATGGCCTACCTTTGCTAAATTAATGACACATAGAATAAAGAACTGTGTATTCCGGAGTTGGTTTGTAATAAAACTACTGCAACACATATAGAAATGAATTCCTGTACAAAAATAGATCGCCTCTTTCATTGCCTTCTAATACTCTTATTGCAAATGTGAACCTTTACAAAGGTGTGTATAAAGTTGCTTATCTGATTCAGGCTTTGCATTAGTGAGGTCTAAGTCACCTGGAAGGTAGGACCTTAGACTTTAACAGCAAACAAGAGGACAAAAGACAGATCCATGAGACCTGTTGTGAACTCTACCATGTTTCAAGTGCAGTTGTCTTCTCATGCCTCACAATAGGTGACAACAGCCATGCTCAGCCTTTCTGAGGAAATAGGAAAAGCGGTCCCCTTGGAAGGAGCTGGTTGCTCTATGTACCTCCATGAATCTTGACCTAACACAAATGCATGTGCCTGTTGTGTGTGTAGGTGTGTGTCTGTCTTGTCATGGCTCCTTGGGAAGGGGGTGGCTACGAGTAGTCTGCAAACTGCTAGAGCAAGTCATCAGCTTAATCATCTGCTTCCAGATGACAGCACTTGGGAAAGAGGGCAGCAGAGAGTGAGTCACAAGCTTAATGAAGTGGTTTGGGAGGTCATCTTCCTCTTTGAGATACATGAAATGAAGAGTGATTGGTCAAATAAGTTAAAGTCAAGGGAAATCCTGTCCAAATCACTATTTCAACCATTATCTGTTATAAATATCCTGGGGACTAATTTGAAAAATTGTTGATCATCTCCTAAAAGTTGCCCTACCCTTCTCCAGCAGCAAGTGGCCAGTACAGTATCACACACTCTGCTGTTGTCACTGTGTGGGGTTTGGGTCAGGTAGAGAACAGGTATGGTAGAAGAGTGATGAAGAGGAAAGTTCACTCTTGCGAAGATGCCGTTAACAGCAGACTTTGCTTCTGGGAGTGGAAATGTGAGGCTGTGTCCCACACATGGCTTTCTGTGACAGGTCTCCTTCAGTAGCCTTCATTGAAGACAGCGCTCACAGGTAGCATTAGCATGACCTTATAATAAGGTCTCACTTCCGTACAAGCTATCGCAACTCCCCCCACACTCTTCCTTTAGCTTCTCTTCATCCACATGCCCTAACATTCAGCCACTGGTCGCTATGGCCTCGCACTCTCAGACATCCTCCTACTGAGCGTGACTCTCCTGCACGCAGGAACTACTACTGCCCTTGAGGCAGCTGCTGTGCAAGTTGGCTCCCAACCCGGCAGTGATACAGTCGTGTTGGTGTGGCATTCACCTCCCCTAGTTAGTCCCACTGAGGTGCGTTCTTCATAATTACGTCTCCATAATTATTTCGCCCTCCAGTGTGGCAGTAGGGAGGCACGCGCTGCCCCAAACACCATGGGAGGAGTTGTGTGTTACCTTGTGCCGCTGTGTGCCCGGTGCTTGTGAAAACCCCAGAACGACAGGGAGAGGGAGGGCAGGAAGAGGACCCAAAGGTGTGTTCCTTCAACACCTCCTGCTTGGCACTTGAGCCCTGGTTTTACGATGGTCAAGTGTCACAGGGGACCAAGTTACAGGGTGAATCAAATTCTATATTTAGGAAGAACAACTGTAAGCTATGACAGGAATTCCCTTTTACACTTCGCTTCTCAGCCGAGTCCCACTCCAGCCTGAAGCAGCTCTCAGTGCCATCCGGGCTGAAAGCATCGGAGCTATTTCAGACACATTAAAAGGATCACAGTCAATACTTCAGCTGGTAGAAGAAGGTACCTCTTTCAGCTTCAAAAGGAGGTGCACAGACTCACTTGACGGTTTGGCGCTTTTCTTATATAAGTAAATAAGTAAGCTAGTCTTGAAGGGGTCAATTAAAAACTTGGATGATCCTTATGAAAACATGTTAATAACTGCTGTGAGGTGACTACAATT
The DNA here is from genome assembly GCA_013400055.1 of Nycticryphes semicollaris. Classification (NCBI taxonomy): domain Eukaryota; kingdom Metazoa; phylum Chordata; class Aves; order Charadriiformes; family Rostratulidae; genus Nycticryphes; species Nycticryphes semicollaris. Next base: position 337,124 of record VXBJ01005120.1, read on the forward strand.
GTTGTAGGTTTCTGCTTATTTTAATGTCTCATGCAGCATATCAGTGTATCCAGAGCAGATTATTATAGTTACCGCTTCATAATTCATGTAGTCTGTGGGGATCTTTAAAGATTTAAAACAGAACGTCACTTAAATACCTAGTGTCTCATAAGAAGCCTAACTGTATTAACTCGCATACTGTAGTACATAGGTACATGCTTATTGTTTTCTATATATTTGTTATAACTATTGAAATATTACATGAGGGTTTCAATGGTAAGAGAGGCATTCTTTCAATGTAAACTTAACAGGTAACTGTAGTGCAGAAAACTGCTTTACAGAAAACATGATTGTGTTTACCTAGAGCATATAGTAAGTTTTTGCGTTAACAGGCTGGAAGCTGCAAAGTGGGGGTTTCTCTTCTTTCTTTGTGCTAGCTGGGTCACACAGCAGCGTAGTTCCTGTCAGAGCCTTTTAATAAGATAATACACTGCAGTTCTGTGTCCAAAATACCCATTGTGCTTGATGCCGTGAGTGCGGCGGGGGGAAAGGACAGCTTCCAGCTGGGGTGGGGGGGAGGGCTCTCCCTCTTGTCTGCGTGCTACTGTACATCTCTTGTGCGGATTACAAGAGACGATATTATGATATCATCGCATTTAAAGTAGATTGAATAAGTCAGCTTATTATCTTGCTGCAGCCCTGTCAGCAATTATTTTTAGCAGAGGGGCAGAAGATAAGTCCTTTGTTTTTTCCAAGGTTCTTTTCAAAACACTGAGTTGTTTCACTGTAGTAGTCTTGTATTTCACAAGTAGTCCTGTTCACGGATGCTTTTCCTGTGAAACCAGGGAATTTGCAGGGGAAGCCTGGCATGAAACAGCTCCGAACTGAACTAACGTTGCTGTTGCTTTCTAAGTTTGGCTCAGCATGCAGCCCATAAAAGGTAAAAGGTAAGGTGTGGGGAGGCCGAAAAGACACTGGGGAATCCAGGCTGCTTGCATCTGCATTTCTCTGGCTGCGTACAAGTGAAATCCTGGCGTGGAAATGAGGGTGAAGAGTGACGGTTTTCAAGTTTGCAGAGCTGATTGGAATGCCAGAAATAACTTAATACAATCAGTGCAGCACTCTTGACTCTCTCCCTGAGACGTGTGGCCAGAGAACAAAGGAATTTAGAAAAATGAACTAACCACTTCAGTGATAGATGCAACTCTAATCTAAGGTTTATTTTCCTGTGTTTGATGGTCAGTATTGCTCTGGAGGGAAACTCAAGGAAGGGAGGGAAGGGGAGAGAGCCAGAGAAGATTGTCTATTTTTACTCTATAGAGGGCTGTTGTCCTGATTTCTCTGGCGGTAATGAGGACAGCACGAACTGGTAGGAAAATCACCTCCTCCAAAAGCAGTCCTACACAATTGTATCATGCATCCGTCTTTAGGAACCGGTGTCTGATTGCAATCATTTCAAATGCAGACTTCTTGTGAACCCAGAGCACCCCACTGAGGAACACTATTGCTGTACTTGTTTTAAAGTCCAGATTCCATGTAAGTCCTTGCCCGCTTAGCTCCAGGTGGCCCAAGGAGTGTGTATCAGTGTTTTTGCCATACAGAGGCACACAAGATGAAGGAGTACATCTTAGCTTGAATTTCTTTGTGGCAGTGTTTACGAAGTAGACCTGCAGTGTTTTAAAATGCTTTATGTTAATTTCCTGTGCTTTTGTTTCCATTTTTCATTCTGATTACAAAAAGGGAAGGTGATAAGAAAAATTAATTAAACTTTTCTCTATTGTGAGTCTTATCTTTCAAATAAACTGTGCGATTGTTTTGTGTTTATCTTTGGAATACAACCACTGGTTAACAGTAGAGTTATTTCCATGCATGGTAAAGATTTTCAAAGACTAAAGAGAGAGAGTGCAATAATTCCTTTTGCCTTTTCAGAATTAGTGCAAATTTTGTCATGAACTTCAGTGGATGAGATTTCATCCCCTAAAGTAAATTTTGAAGTTTTTTAAGATACCTCTGATTTTAAGATTAAAAATGTAAAACCACAATATAAAACTCACTGGAAGAATGCTGTTTTTATTTTTCATGGTGGGATTTTTTTGCTGTTTTACTAATTTAGCAGAAGCAGTTTAAATCCAAAGCAATCTTTGATGTCCTCTGACTTAAGGCTATGGGTTGGTTTGGGCAGGACTCTTTACAGCTGAGAGTGCAATCAGAGAGAGACCTCTAATGCCAGGTCATTCTTCCTTTAAGTTCTGCTCAATGTTATACACAGATTTAAAGGTGATGTGAAAATATGCAAGTGCAAGTCTTCCATGCAGCCCCAGTGATACAATTTCAGGCTGATATTCCGGGCTGAAGTCAACCTACAATTGAGCTATACTTTTTTTCTGCTACTGCCTCCATGTGACAGTCATACTCTTTGGAGTACCAAAGCCTTTGACTCACTTTTGGTTTCTCAGTATATTTCTACTGTTCCCCCCTGTGTCATTTATTACTTTATTCAATATTTTCCTTCTCATCTCAGGTTAAATATAGTAGCCAAATTATGCTGTAGTATGGTTGTGATCAATGTGTTCTCTGGTGAATTAATTTCTCACCTTTTAATATCGCTATCTTATTTTGTATTATAATGCTTAAATGATCAGACCTTGATGAAGGTCTAGTCCAGTAAAAATCTTAATGAAAGAATAAAAGGCTGAGATGATCTTTCAATTAAAATTAATCTGATAATAAAATTTATTGTCTTTTTTTTAACCTTTACATGATCTTCTGTTTGATGTATTTCTGCTTGTTATTGTATATTAGTACCATATCACTCCATATTTCTCTACCTGCATAAAATTATATGGAAAACTCTATTCTTTTTTATCTTATTGCTAAAGAAAATTGATGAATCTTTATGATCCAAAACTTTCAAGAGAAGCTACTTTATGCCACCCTTTCAATTGTCAAAGAGAACTTCACAGTTTTACTATTTTGACCGTTTTCAGTCTATAGGCATTAAAGAGTTCCAAGGATTTGTGAGTAAGAAAATGGTTATGTCTGTATTTATCAATGTTTTGTAGCAAGTTGTGCTATATTTGAAAGAAGGTTTAAACAGAGTTCTAATAATTCCCACGTAGATACTGTGACAGAGATAATCATACATTGTGTTATCCTCAAATGCTTCCCTTAATTCTTACTCATTTTACAATGCTGTTAAAGTTTGAGAGATTTCTTATCTCTACTCATTATTGTTTTTAATGTGAAAGCGATAGCTCCATTTGTGGCTATGAAAGATTAATTGGAGAAGCTCAGGTGTTCTGTCTCCTGATATTCAAGAGGAATAACGAAGCAACTCTGAAACTGAGATGGAAACAGGAGCTGGGCAGATGAAATGGATGCCTGTCAAAAGGCAGCATGGGTTAAGTTCTAGCTTATCTGCCTTAGCTATCAGAATGTCAGAGCCTGTAACACTTTCCCATTTTGCTTGCAGGGATAAGCCTCTGTCTTAAAAATGTCAAAACAGCCAGCGTCACATGTCAAAGCCATTCAGGTAAGAGACAGTATTTATGTTTCTGATATAATGAAATAGTAAATCTCTACCTCCATTGCTTGGAAAACTGCGTTTTTTTCTCAGAAAAAAAACACCACAGGAGAGCTAACTGGGGATTAGTCTTTTGGAGTGAAACGCTAGATATGAAAGCACTGAAAAGTTTGACCTGAAGAGCATCTTATGATCTGAGCTGATCAGATAGGCTGGTTGACTGCTTGCTTGCATGGTCTTTCAAGTGTTAGGTTATGTCTGTTGGTGGATCAGGTAAGCAAAACATGGTGATACATCTGCTGATAACTGATCAGTATTATGAGTAAAACTAATTCTTGCAACTATTGGATTTTCCACACAGTTAATATAGTGCTGGGAAAATAGGCTAAAAAGATGGCACGGGTATTGTGAAGTTTTTCATGTCTGCATTCCTTTAGGAAAAAAACCCCACAACTTGCAATTCTTGTTTAAAAAACATTTTATTTAAAAGCCAAGATAAAATGAGAGAAATGTTAGTGTTTTCATTAAAAAATTCTTGTATGTCACATATGTCCTGAAGTGGCATATGCTCATAAGGAAGAAGTTATTTGTTACATATTTGTAAAAGAAACAGCTGAAGAATTATCACAACATCATAATGAAGTAGCATCATGAAGAATGTGTTTAGCTCATGCTGTCATTGATTCTTGTCAAAAAGCAAAAATTCCCCCTGAACTGTGGAATTTTATGGAATTCTCACGCATTTAGTAAATTTCATTTTCAATGACATTTACCAATGAGTTCAGGTTCCCTTGAAATTAGGTAAGAAACACAAAGTGGAATTTCTGAAGTCTGATCTGTCCTCTGTTTCCCCAAGATGATACTAACTCAGTGGATTGGAGTATTAAGCAGGTTATTTGCCCAGTGGCTAGAGAGCATATTGATGTTGCATGGCACTGTAAAAATGCTATTTTTTTTAATCATCATCAATACTACTGGAACAGACATGCAAACTGCTGTAGTAGAATTTAGCTGAAATTTGCCATTGATTTCACTCAGTTCAAATTTTCATACCTCTTTTACAGTGACTGGAAATGTTTCTATGATGAAAAAATGTTGATAATTTACAGCTCAAAAGTATTTACATTTAAACTGTATAGCCACAAGCAGACATTTTTAAGGAATTAATTTGGTTTACTTGTTTCCCTAAAGTAAAGTAATTATAGAGTCCTTTTTAATTTTATGATGACTTTCCAACTTTTAAATGTAAAAAATTGCTGCTAGTTTTCCAGTTAAAAGCTGCATTAAGTTTGAGCACTAAGCTTACTATTTTAAGAAACTTCAGTTTTTGCAAAGGTAATTTGAATCAGGAGAAAAATTACAGCACAAACTTTTAAAATAAATCTATTAAACATTGTATTAAAATTTGCTCCAGCAGGGAGGCTCACACTTGAATCGAAGCCTGTTACACTTTGAGCACTCTAAGAACCATCACTCAAAATGTCACATTACATTCATATATTATGATCCTTATGTGCTATTATAGTAGGACCGACATCCCCTGGAGAATATACATCGTGCTGCAGCAATGGAAATGTAGTGGCACTTCACTGACTGAAGTATTTCATGGTACTCTGAGTCAGAAGTGAATTCTTTCTGACCAAAGGAGATGTATGCTAAAATCTTCACTTGCCAACAGCCACTAAATACAGATGTGGGAGAGTTAAAAGCAGAAACTGGTTCCTGAGTGTAATTTGGAGCAATATAGGACCAAAGTGGTTCCCAAGAGTAGTTCAGGGTGATAGAGGACCAAAGTAGTCTTAACTCCTGGTAACACTCATTGCCGGCCTCCCTGCCCCAACCCCGCCTCCCAAGTGTGTAAAAGCCTGTGTTGTAGCTCTGGCTCACAATTACTCTTTTACAGAATCACAGAATATCAGGGATTGGAAGGGACCTTGAAAGATCATCTAGTCCAATCCCCCTGATGGAGAGTGAGGGGTTTCCTACATTTTTTCCTGAATTATGTTCAGTATTGTCTGTAGTACCTCTATTAAAAAAAAAAAAAAAAAAAAAACAAAAAAAAAAACACAAACAAACCAAAAACTTGCATATGTTTGCACTGAAGTGGCTTTCAAACTTACTCAGTTATCCTTCTGGACAACTAGTAATGGCTATGATGCTGTGTAGAATTTACCCCTAACAGTCCTCAACTCACGCAGGGCTGCTGGTAATTCAACACGCAACAGTTCCTGATCTCGATGCTCTGTCTCTAGTGAATGGAAAGAACAACACAAACACATCTCTACATACGGGTTTAATCAAGTCAAACCATCTTACAGATATTTTTTCTTCAGTCTGTTCAGGAAGACCTTCGTCCAGTACATGAGATGCATATCTACTCACTATGAAAACTGCAATGACATCCAAAATATGGGAGGGACTTTCCAAAAGCAAAGGACGATGTAAACCCAGTAATTTTAATAATTATCATGCTTAAAAATAATAATCACATCTAGAAAGTCTGTCTGAAGCAATTATTATTTAGGATTTCAGGAGTCTGGAACAAAAAAAATCCTGTTTAGCATGCCACTGGATGGGGAGTAGGTAAGGAAGAGATCATTGAGTCTCCTATCTCAGTACCAGCAGACAGGTGACAAGAGCCCTGAAACATATTTTAAAAGCAAAATTGCAAACTTGTGCTGATTGCAGCACAAGACAGTCCTTGCAGAGCTACATTGGTGTACAGAATTTGGTCCACCCATTGCGCGGCTGCTCATCCATGGAAGGCACCAGCACTGGATTAAGAGGGAGGTTTACATGTCAGGACTTTGGTACAGGAACTGTTTGGAAGTCAGACCAAAAAACACGTCATACTGGAAATAATTTAGTTTATAGTATGTGTTATTAGATCCAAACTGTGTTGTACTATGTCTTAAAGGCTGCTCGTTTCACCAAGTTAATATTTTGTGTCTGCCTACATCTTGTCCAAATGCTGACACGAACTCGCTTATTGCAGGTAAAATAGTTCAAACCTCTTTTGTGTGACACAGATTACTGTGAAAATGCTGAAGCAGACCAAAGAGCAGTTTATTTAATTTAATTAGCAGTCTGGCACTTACTAGTTCATTTTTGTTTCCTGAGCCATTTTTAGTCACAGCTGGTCTGTCAATCACAGTAGAAAATGTAAGAGCTGGGTATCAGAATTACCGTGCTGTGGTATGCCCTGGGTGGCCGTGGGAGGCTGGCTTCTGCTTTCACTGACTCTAAGGGGAAGGAATGCCAGAGTTCAAAATGAGCATTAAGAGGAGAGATAATTCTTAGTGGTTCAACTCTGCAAGTTTGTATGACCATGCTAGCTGTACAGCGCAAAGAAGTTTTGTATTCCAAAAAAAGAAGCTGTCTGGAGGTACTGGAGCCCGGTGGGGGAGATGCTTAAAATTAAAAATAGCAAAGCTGTTTTTTTCCACTCCTAAATCAAATAATGGGTTAAGTACTGCGAGGCTGAAAATGCACTGTCTCCTGGGAACTTAGGAAGTGCAGGTGAAAGGTTTCACAATATCTAAAGTAATGCTTAGTGAAAAAGCATTATGAAATGAACACCCAGTTGTCTATAAAACGTGGCCCTACAGACTTTTGCCAGCTCTGCTGAAATGGCAGCATTACCTTGCATAAATAAAATAAAGGGAAATTGATAAATAGAATACAGGGAAAGATGCTTATTTCTTGGCAAATAGATTTTTAATTTGCTTGACGTTTGATTGTTGTCAGAACAGTTGCTGTTACTGAAAACAGTGGGATGTTTTCCTGTGGTTGTCCAACCTGGGGCACAATCTACAAGACCATGATTTGAGCAGAAGGATGGGATTATTCATCTTCATTTAATGCAAATCAGTCAGATGGTAAACTACAATAGCACAGCTTGCTATTGGAACGTTCTCCGTTTCCGCTCCATAACATTACCCATTCACCCCCTTGTTTTACCAGTGGGAGTCATGATATTTTGATGACATTTTCTGGGAGCAGCATCCCTTCTGAGATCACACGATAAGAATAGGTATAAATTGTGCATTTAGTTGATCGCACCATTTGACTTTTAAAATAATCCAGGCTGGGTCACATCAGGAAATGGATTTTAGCTGCTCTTTCCTGAGCAATGTTTTCCACCATCCTTTTCTCAAAAATCTTTACTTTTAAGGTATCTATTATAAGTCCTGTTTATGCTATGGCTGCTGGCCTACTGCCACAGGTAAAAAAATCAGACTGGTGCAGTCATGTGGGTACTATTCTTCAGGCAGTTTGCTAAAGCTGGGAGCTAGTGGTCTCTCCGGCACTGGAGCTGGCTCAGTCTGCTCTGACCTATCAGCCGCCACTGCAGACCAGGCTGGGGTGGCTGGGCAAAACCTAGCTGGAGGGTCAAAAAACCTTCCTGCCTTTTCCCTCTTTGCAACTGAGAGGTGTTTTTCTAGCACTGCATTTGCAGTTTGTAGCACCCATGAGTAAATTTTGTCAGTAAAATCACATTTGAAACACTTGTGGCTTAAGTTGACTCACGGTGGGCTTTCCTTCTTAACTATCTGTGATTCAACAAGATGAAAGCTGGTTTTACTGATGAGAGCTGGTTTTACTGGGGGAGGGAGCGTGGTCCAGTGATTTGGGTATTATTGTAGGATGTGGGTGATTTACACCTCAATGCTGATTCTACTATTCACTTCCTGTGAGCAGACACATGTGCCTAAAGTCAGGTTGGCATCTAATATTCATTTGTTTAAAGTCCAATGAAATCAGGGAGCATTAGACTAAAATGCAGATCTTCAAAAGCTTTCTAGGTAGCTTTGTTTTTTTACTTTCCATCTTTAAAATGGAGATGAAAGCACTTCTCTTTCCCATGGGAATGGTGTGATGATACTGACACTAAAGACATAAGTGCTCGGAAACCTTGATAATGTCTATACCCTTGTCCCACCCCTTTAGAGTTATGCCACTTACCAACTTCATGTCTATTTATCATTCACTGTTACATGCATTATAATTTCCTTCTCACAGGCTAATATTAACATCCCAATGGGAGCATTTCGACCTGGTGCAGGCCACCCTCATAAAAGGAAAGAACTTACACCTGAAGAAGTGGAGGAGGTAAGATAAAAAAGTGGTGGTTATTTTTTTCTCCTTGTTTTGCTTTGGGTTTTTTTCTTTTTTATTTTTTTCACCCAGAAAAATCTCTGCCATTGAAGGAAGAAAGCCTTTTAGCCAAGTTATAGCACTACATACTAATCTTAGGTAACACCACTGAACATACACTGATCATTCATGGAAATAATTGGCTCCCTAACTGAATGCATATATACATTGTTCTGGTTTTGATGCCAAGGCACCAGTAGGAATTTATACTGTCTCAGAGGTGCATAGCTCTGCTTTAACAGCAGGATGCTGTCTGCTGTCAGGAAAGCCAGCCATGGTTTTACCAGCAGTATTTGTAGAAGCTGAAGTTGACAGGATACAGCAGGAAAAGTTATAGCAAAGCTTTGGAAGAATCTGCTGCTACCTGCTGCCCTGCAGAGGAATTTATTGTTTGCAGCTTAACAATATTGGAACAGGTTTTTAACCTGACACTTTTTGGAATATTTATCAACAAGTAGAAATTGAATGTGAAGACCACACATTTACAAATTAAAAACAGAATTTGAGAACCCATTTGAGAACCCAGGGGGAAAGTACTCCATTTTAGATTGAGTTCTGTGTTTGCATGCCTGTATTTTACACTGGGTATTTAAGACTGAGTCTTGAATATGAAGTCCAATTTATACCTTAATCAACACTGATCACAAAGGTTATGATTAAACACAGATATCATATTTCTGGATGTTAGTAAAGCATGTTATTTACCACGAACTTTTATATCAAATAAGGACTAAAACCAGCAGTGGAGAACAAGGTAGTGGGATACTCCAAACAAGAAAAAAATGCAAGTAAAAATGGGTGTTTATGGCTTCCTGGACAGCTGGCTTTATGATTATAAAGAGAATCTTCCTGAGAACCGGTCCTTTTCATGGCTGGAGGAATTTTGTTGTCAGACAGAGCAGAGCCATGGGGACCAGGAGGGAGGTGGATAGCCACTTCTCGCCAGGTCTGCAGTGGCACCTCTGATGTTTCAGCCTCAAACAGGGAGCAGCCAGATCAATTTTGGACAAATCATCACCTCCATTACTGGTACCTAAGGTGGTCAGGTTTAGTTATACAAGAGCTAATTCTTCCTTTTCTGTCTAAATCAGACAAATTTCTTTCTGAATTTCCACATATTTGATATAAATAGTATTCTGTTTACCCAGAACTTTCCTGAAGAAATCAAACCCAGGCTGACTTAACTCTTCTTAAGAAGATTTAAAAAAAAAAAAACCAAAAAATACAAAGTGACCTTGGACACATATTGTGGCTTTCTCCTCTGGAGAGAAATCAAAGCACATCCTCTCTGCAGTAATTAAACTGGTGAAGAAATGCACGGTATTAAGCAGAAACTAATATTGCATGTGTGAATTCTGGTAGTATTTGAGAAATAAAATAAATGACTAGTGCTGATAATTAGATTTGGTTGGGTAATTGAATATTGCTTTTCTTCTCGGCCATGTGAATACTATATATGAGACAGACGTTATGGAATGAAAGTTCTTGGCCCTGGTTTTATAGCCAATATGCAACCAAAGCAATGGGAGAAAAGACTACAGAAACAGATCTTGTAATTGGAATAGAATAAACCCACTACCAGTGGACTTACCTTTCCAGCTTTGTCATCTTGTCAAGTTTTGCAATACAGCTTGTGAATCTTTAGATCAGCTTTAGACTAATACAGCTTTGGCTTAAAATGCTTAGCGTTTTTGGCTGTATTTTAAAACCTTGGCAAAAGAGGCGAGGGAAATATGGGTCTTACTCAAAGGAATAATGGAGTCAGAAGGGAACGCATATTTTTGAAGGTCAGTGGAGCAGACGTTAACACAGAAAAGAAATGGGGGGTGGGAATTTTCAGAAAATAACTCTTCTTCAGTCAGAGCATTTCCGTGCGTGTGTTTGTTAACTCTTGTCATATATCTAAGTCACTCTTCAGAGTTCTGTCAATAAAACTGAAGGGCAAGGTCTGTATTACATACAGAGTGGATGATATAGGAAGGGATGCAGTCATAAATAACACACACCTGAGATTAGATGGGGAAGCTAACATGAATTTATGGAACTCAAAGTCTACAAAACATGGTCAAAGTTTGCACCATTTGTACTACAAGAAGAGACGGTACCGTACATGGCTTGAAACAGTACTTTTAACACAGTATCTTCTATGGAGGTTTGAGCGATGGTAGTTTTTCCTGATTATTCAGATTAGCTAGCTGTGCAAGAAAACTGTCAAAGGCAACAATGCAAACTGATGGCCTCTTTGACTGCAAATACAATTTTGTGCATCCCTTCAAACAGTTTCTGTATCAATGTACAACTCTCCTGCTGTGCTTTGCTACTATTCCAGAATGTAGATAATTAAACCAGGTATTAGACAGTATATATAGTGTCTGGGATTGGACTTATGACTGGGATTTTAAGTGATCAAAACAGAAACAATGGTATGATGTTATTAGCATTTTCTTGTATTAACTAATGTCTAAAAAGTAGGAAAGTGTCAGCTAAAAAGTGAGAAAAAATAATAGAAGTTTACTAAGCCAAGCAATGTAATTGTCGCTTCAGTTTTCTCACACATAGTGATTTCTAGAAAGGCTGTAAAGATCACATAAGAAGAAAATGTCAGTATTCTAAAATTCCTTGGTTTTTTTGCTACTTGACATTGCAAAAAGTCTGTTTCCTGTTTAGCATGTAGTTCATTAGTCAACAGAAAAAGGAGGGGTTTACTGGCCAATAATATTGTATGGTTTACTGGCCAATAATCTTTGGAATTTAAAAATTTAAGTCAAATATTAAGAATTGATGGTTCACAGTCAGTAGCCCTTTCCAAAAAGGGTGCCTAATAAATCTAAATACTGAATTAACTCCAAAAAGCCCATCCCAAGAGGACATTACAGAGTAACAGAAAAAATAATTTCATTGTGAAATTATTCACACTAAAATATTAATTAATCTCTAAACCTACATGATTGTCCCTCTATGCCAACTTTATAAAATGCAGAACAGGCTGGAACAGCCTTAAGGTCCTTAACTGGAAAACTACTCCTGCAAAACATTACTCAGTCTAGAATAGAAATTGTCTAAAATACATGCTGTACCTCACCTAGGAGCAATAGTACAGCTGAGATACCAAGGACTGAAAGACTGTGTTCCACTGGGGAATTAGCCAAGATGCTCACTATTGTGTAAGTGCTGTTATTTAGCTTGTATTTTTACAGTGTCAGCAAAATAGCCATCAGGTGCTACCTTAATTCAAACATAAAATAACAAAACCCCTTCTGGTGGTATAACTGAGGTTCAGAAAAATTAAATGTCAACTCAAGTTGAGTTTGGATGGAATTTTTGGTGTCCATAACCTACTGTCATAGCTCTTCTCCAGAGCTGCAGAAGCACATGATGGTTTTCTTTCCCAGTTGGCTGGCATCTATGAGACTCTGGGAGAAATTAGATAATAAAAATGGTTCTTCCATTTGTTTTCTCTAAAATATGAGGCACCTGAGAGTTGCCTTTAATATTACACTTGGTTAATTTTCTACTAATGGCCTGACACTGTAATTTCTTACTCATTTACCAAAAGATCCACATTCCTCTGCACTGAGGACCTTCTATTTTTTTTTTTCAGCATGTTTTTAGACATTTTAGGCAACAGCCAACAAAATAACCTGTCTCTTCCTGTCCTCCCACCTACCAATTTCCATTGGGATTGTATTTAGTATAAAATCATCCTTCCCTCTCTCTCAAATAATTGACCTATGCTCATGCTCAAGAGATTGCTATTGCATCAGTAAGGTCATGTATATCCTTTTGTACAGAGTGTTCCTGGTTCGACAGAGGAGGAGAGAGACAAGAAACATCTCCCAGGAGCTAAGAAACTTCCAGGTCCTGCTGTCAACTTGTCAGAGATTCAGAACATAAAGAGTGAGCTGAAATTTGTCCCTAAAGCTGAACAGTAGCTGGAACAAGCAGGTGAGTGAAACAGGTTCTTTGGATGGCTCTAGGAGATGCAGGCTGATCCAGAAACCTCTTTGTGTGAAAAGATGGCTTTCTGATTGCTTCAAAGGACCTGGAGTAACACCCCATATTTCAAAATATAAAAATAAAAAGTAGTTAATCCTTGGAATATTAAATTCTCTGTTGTTTCAAACAAGGAGCATGCTATTTGTGGCACCCAAGGATTTGCTATATATCTGTGTGGGGCTCGGATATGTGATATAGGACCTTGGGGAGATCTGTGCTTCTCTGGAATGGCAGCTGGACAGCAGGCAGGGACCCTCACGCTCTGTAGGCAGCAGCAGACACCTAGGGGTTGAGCCACTGGTCTATGACTAATGCCACAGCTCACACTTCATCTTATTTTATTTAAAAGGAAATATTCAGCACTTTAAGGCAGATCTCAGAATTATTTCCATCTATTTCAAACAAGGCCCATAATCCTCCATTGTTCTATGTTCTGAGCCCTAAAGAAATGAATGATCATTTTTGTCCATGAAATTATCCTTTGATTTTCTTTGAAAAGTCTGAGTCAGTAAAGATGCATCAAGCAGTTACGATGAAAATTCAGCTTTAAAAAGAAGTTTCAATAAAAAAACCCTTCTCCTGACTACAGTGAGAAAAAGGTAGTTGTGTCATATAGTAGTCATCTGAATTGTCAGTTGTGCTTATTGTCACAAGTCTTTTTTTTCATGAAGAAAGGCAGAGGAACTGAACTGAGGAGAAGAACATAATCTAGAATTTACAGGACTGAAACATAAATGAAAAACAGAAGAAAACAGAAAACAGTGCATCAGGGTTCTGGGAATACAGAAGCACTATGGATGAGGAATCATGAAGTAAATGGCATATATTCCGAGTGAATTGCCCCAATACACACTGCAAAATTAACTTATTTTTTATGTGCAGCGTAAATATGCCATTTAGAAGGGAAAATTGTTTATTTTTTTCTTGTTTTTCACCCTGCTGTGTCATAACGTTCCTGTTATTTTAAAGAAACAACAGATTCTTTCTCTTCAGAAACCGTGGGGAAAGGGAAAATCAACATCTTGTAAACTTTAACATCATAGTCATCGCACTAAAGCGGTGCCCAGAGAAATATGAATTTTTGATGTTGAGGCTTTAAGGAGTTTTTCTCTGTGAGAAATTTTTAAACATAAATTTAACCCCTCATTTATTCTCAGGTGATTGCTTTTCAACATTTAAAACACTTTTTAAATAATCAGCTTACTGAGAGTCTGACAGAAACCTTTAGGGTGCACACAGTGATTCACTGTAAGGAAAAGATTTCTACAGAAAGGTCATCAAAGTAAAGGGCATCTTGGCAGCTGTGAGGTCATTATGAAGTCATTTCTATGTCCATCGTTCTTTCAATGTTGGTTTAGATATCAGGTTTTGACAGTGACACAGATTTCTAGATTTTGGATAGGGCAGTCACAAATCATAGCTGAAAACATAGTTTCTGGAAGTGCTGAAGACACAGTACTCACTGGAGACTAGGAGTTTGGGCTTGGTTGCAGCACAGAACTAAGCATGTGCGTAAATTCTGCATAAAATTGTGATGTAAATCAATCACTTGCCACATCCAGCAGCCTTGAATGGTACTAAATCTAAGGATTGTTCTTGTAGAGGCCATTCATTGGTTTAATTGTTTTAGGCATGATCTGTAGCCTTGTATAAAATATGATATAGTCAGTGAATTGTTTTATGACTGGCCATGCCAAGCTAGTGAAGGCTTTCTTTCTTTGCAAGAAATCCACACTCACATCTGCCTGGTACTTTGCTTCGTCTCCAAGAAAGGGTTACTGATCATCCTTTGGATGTGATACTCTCTAAAACTTGCTGGTCAATAGAATACGCTTGTGCAGACAATGTACTGATAAACAATAAACTGATAAACTGGTTTTCACAGTTTGGGAATGAATTTTTTCTCACATAAGTACAATAAACTCTTCAGATAGTCACTGTTGAGGGATTTGCCTTTGTTAGCATTTTTATATTTCTTGTGGTGCTCTGTAGGAAATACCCACTGAAACTGGTAGAATAACTGCAAATTCTCCAGATGATTTCCATTATGCTGTGGTCCTATAACATGATCTTATAAAAGTATCAAAAATATACATTAATATGTCAACAAACCCCAAATGTTTTAAAGCTACAGTAATTATTTCTAACACTTCCTCTTAGTAGTGTCATTCTTCATCAGATAGTTTCAGCAATTTTTTTTTTAAATTTTGATCCACATTTTCATGCCCAGTTTTACAAAGTGCAAACTCATCAGTAAAATTAAGGAACCTGTAGAAGAGTGGGTTGGTTCTTTATTTACAAACCCATTCCTACGTAATTTGCACTTTAGAATAACTTGTGTTAAATATCTTTGGTCTTGCTCTTTCACCAAATTAGGAAACATGAATAGACTTGCTAAGGTCATAGTTGTGAGTCGAACAGTTTGTGGGAGGGATATAATTAGTAAGATGTTATGAAGCTGAATCCACTGAAGGTCATGAAGTGCTTATCAGTTAAGATATTCCTGTAGTCATCCCCTGCTGCTGGTCTATCACCTATAATTAACTAATTAGCATACTCTGTCATAAAGAATATTGTTTGGTTTTTTTTTTAACAGACCTGCAGATGATGTGTTTGACGCAGCTAGTTTTAATGTACAACATGAGTTGTATTCTTCATCTACAATTTTTTTTGTTGCTCCCGTTGTACGTGTACATTTCTATCTGCACAAGAACAAAATGTATGGAAAATAAAATAGTAATAGAACAGCACAGGCTAATCAACTAAATATGTGTTCTATTGAATAATAGTAGGAAGCATTCACTTTGTGAGATATGGAGCTTCCTGAGATTTACTGCTGACTGTTGTGATATCTCATGTGATAACTAGTATGGTGATTATACCTGAAAATGGGCCTGAGCACAAGCTGGGATTTCACCTGAAAAAATACATAATTGCAACCAGTTACTGCTGCAACTCACTTTTAGTTTCTTTCTTCATTTGTACCCCTTGACATTTTGTGTCCTGAAGTGTTAGGGGGTGTGTAACAAGACTTCTTAATATATGCTGTAAGGGTTGTGGAGAATGCTGGACCTTGGTTTTAAACGACGTAAACCTTCAGCTGGAGTGGTCTAGTCTTTTCCTCTTGAAGGAGACTTTCATACTCACTGAAGGAACTTCTAAAAAGGCAAAAAGGGAAATGTATTGCCTTGAAGTTACAAAAAAAAAAAGTCTGTCATGAACATACAGGCAGCACTCCTGGCACTGCATTCTGGTTGTGTTTGGAGAAAGTGCTTGTCAGGTTCCCCATCACAGTTCTACTAAGAATTTAGTCAGAGAAGGCTGCAGAGACATGCCAGGGCTGTTCCTGACAGGCTGTTCCTATCATGTTTAAGGTGTGAGAAACCATGCAACTGGTACTTGTACATAATCATCTGTTGTCTTTACTTGGAACTCTACTAGTTCCCTTATAGGAACAAAATACTTCTCACGTTAACAATTTGGTCCCAAAAAGCTCTGCTCCAATCTCTGCTCCATTCCTGAGTGAGAACTGCCATTTTCTGGGAGAAAGTTTAAAGTATTTTCTTTGGAAGCTGAAAATTCACTGCTATTTAATAACTGGTTTTCTGTGATCACTCTGTTGATTATTTGATCCTGACCTTTTATTGTCAGGCTCTTTTATATAGAAGCCCCTATGTTCACATCAGTTCACATTCATGACAGATTTTTGTAAGGACTAAAGTTTTTAGTCAGTTCCCTCAATTGGATATGATTTCTGGATTGAATTCCCTGAAATGAAGTTAAGAAATGAAGTTCAAAAATGAAGTTCTGCCAAAGGGCTCCTGAAGATGTCAGGTCTGGAGGGATTGGTGAAATGTGAAGATTGGATACAGTCAGCAGGCTTTTTCTTGTTTATCTCTGTTACATGTATTAAGAGTTATTATGAACGAACTGCAGCATTAAACAATAAATACCACTGGAATGTATTCCTCTTGGAAATCTTAGAGCAGGCTATCAGGAATCCCTAAAACTGGATCTATTTGCTCTGTGAACAGCTCCTGGTATTTAGAGAGGGTCCTATGACTTAAATGGCACTTGTTCTGAGGCACATGCATATAAACCTGTGCAGTACTAATAGTGATCAGGGTACTGTGGGCATTAGAAGCTGTTTGGAGAGCAGGAAAGAGAGAGTACTGACCACTATTAAAGAGTTAGGAGTGAGATGAAAGTAATGCTGTTCCTCTGTACCTGGGAACTGTCCTGGCAGAGTTACATATGCCTGGAGCGCTCAGACACTGTAATGACAGGCGTCATCAGGAACCCAAAATAATAAATAATTTCAGTCTTTCTAACCTTACACAGTTCAAAACGTGTTCAGCACAAAGGTTTTCAAGTGCCTACATCAGAATAAAAATGCTAACTGCTTTTCAATAAATGAAGTGCAACTTCCTACGTTATTAACAGCTCAGTTTTATCAAATCTACATAAATTGTAGTCAATTAAGCTGACAGTACGATCTGAAATATTACAGCTCTGATGTGATAATCAAATGAATTTTCTTCTAAATTTAGTGCCTCGTCATTTTGTTTTATAGTTTTCATTCATTTCATTTGATAAAAGACTACCTACTTATGTTTTCACAGCCGTGTGCTCAAGAACCACATAAATTACTGCATCACTGTACTTTGTCATCTCTTGCAGAGACGGCTTGCTAATGCGTGAGCTTTGTGATCCCTGACGGGAAGCAGGACATCTACAAGTGACATGAGTCCTGTACTTAGGATGAGGCCTGCTTCAGCCACCTAATTGTTCCTCATCTGCCTTGTTTTGAAAAGCACAGCTCGTTTTAGAGCCAAGGCTACCTCTATTCCACACTTGGTTGCAAATTTCTTCTGAGGATAAATACACTGTGTAATGGTAGAGCTCATCGTATGTAGGTTGAACATCATATATAGGCAGAGTTCACTCTTACAGCAATGCCAATATCTGTTGCCTGGTAAGCAATATTACGGAGAAAATATTAGGCTGCAGATGCTACTGGCTTTTGCTGTCTCTATCTGCTGCTGTTTTAACCTGCTAACTCCCCTTTGACTTGCAGCAGCAATCTCAAATACACTGTATTTCCATGCACTAACAGAAAAAGGAGCACAGCATAAATATTTTCTACGAGAACATGTATTGGTTTTATTCTCAGTGTTGGTCGTGCTTTATTTTTCACATTAGATTTCCTGCAGGTTGTAGCTAGTTGAAAAGAAACTCAGCTGAACTAACCTTTACTTGAACTTGGGAACAAATATTAAATCTGGTTTTCTCTCCATCCATTTAGTGGCTGTATTAGTATGTCTGTATTTGTTTCTGACCTCAAATGACTGAGTCCCATGTGCAGATATGGATTCAATAAAAGCAGGATAAACCCCTCAGACTTGGTGCTCAGAACTTACTCCTCTGCTTCGGTAAAGTTGCTATAACATTGCTTTTAATTTACTAAATCAGTTATTCACTGATAAAAAAATAAATTGCATCCTTCAGCTTTTAACTCTCCTGGGTCTTTGTTCCTGTTTGTTGCCTTGGAGCGAACCTCATCTTAAAATTGCTGTCCCTCCTGCATGGCCTTGCAGAACCTTTCATGGTACAGAAGCGTAAAGTCAGAGCACACAATAGCTGTGGCTCTGAATGCACTTAGGGAAGAAGTGGGTGATGGCCGCATTTGCCCTGCTTCCTAGCAAAAGAACCACAGGAGAAGCAGGTTAACCGGCCCATATCCTCTGCTGTGTTAGTGCATTGTAACAGCAGTGGTAGCAGAAACGCTGGTGTGCAAGAGGAGAGAGCGGGACCAGCAAAAGTGCTTTTACTGAGGAAACATCAAAGAACAAAAAAACTTCCCCCAAAGCCAAACTGCTCCTGTTCTGAGGGAAGGATGATGACAATAGCTAGATGGTGGCATTTCAAGGCTTTGAAACGTGCTGCCTTTATATGTAAGATAAAACCGACACAAAGTGTGTACTGAGTTGGAAGAAAAGACAAAACTGAAGACTTGAAACCAAATATTTGTGCTGAGATAGGCAGAATACAAGGAAAGGCAAACCTCCAGTTGTTTCTGCATTTGCAAATCATGCTGTTCTTGAATGCAGTATCGATGATCCTTCTCAAAGATTGTCAAAGACTAGGGTAGAGTATGTCCTATCTTGTAATTAATTAAGGATCTCAGACCTTTTACTTTTGAATCTCTAAATTGCATGAAGGCCAGCATTGTCTTCCCCTGCCACAGTGCACTAGTGTTGCTCAGGGGCAAGCCTGGGTCCCTCCCAAGAGGAAACTGGCTGTAAGGAGGCAGCCAGTGTTGCTGATCACAGAGGTCCATTCAGAAACCTTCTGTCATGCAGAAACCTGTTCTTCTGCCATCCCAGGAAGATGGTGCTGCATATGCTGTTAAGAAACCTTGAGCCACTTCTGCAAGCAGCATCGTGAAGCTTGTGTGGAGAGCTGTTTAGATACAGCTAATAGAAAAAAAATGAAAACAATCTGGGGCTCTAGCATTGTCCTGAGTAGAGTCAGGAGCCATTTCCCCCCACACTGGATTTACAGTGCAAACCATCTCCTCCAGATTTGTACCTGAGTATTTTTTTGAAAACAAGAAGAACAAGCTGAAAACATCCAAGAGAAGGAACATGCTGGTGGCCCCTCCCTTCTGCTTTGGCTCAGTGATTATCACACACACCCAGCCAGGATGCGTGAATAAAGCAGGTCAATTCCTTCTTCTCCTCAAAAGGATTAAAGCTTACATTTCTTGCCTCCCTGGAGACTGCAGACTGCCTTGGCAGGGGGGGAGCCTTTCTAGACTTTGAGTTAAAGCTAGGCTGCTGTGCAGAAATGAATTAAAATTAATCTGTAGACAAGTGAGCCTGACGGTAGCTTAGCAATGTGCAGCACAGCTGGCAGGAGAGAAACTTTCTTCCATGTGCCTTAGCCTGTGGATTGCTGTGTACCTTGTCTAAAAGCTAATTTGTGTAGCAACAGTTTCCTCAAGCTGTGCTTTAAAAGAAACCGTGTTAGCTGCTGCTGTGCTTTTGTATGAAGCCTGATGCAATTAGGTAGGTGCTGAAGAGGAGGGTCTCTGTGGGATCCCACCAAGTTTCTGGGTGCTGCTTGGGGATACATGTCTCTGGTACTCAGCTGAGCAGTTTTATCAAAGCTCCAGAATTTATAGATGGGAATGGGCCCAGTTTGAGGTTATGGTGTAACTGGACCATGGTTTTGAGGATCACAGTTCTAGAGCTAAGCACCTGTGTCCTGTTTTCACCGTAGGCATTTAAATGGCTGGGACTATATCGCACAGTACTAAGGAGCACAGTCCCATTGCTACTGATTGGGAACTATGCTCCATAAAATCACTTAATTGCTCCTCAAAATCCCACTCCAAATGTGAATATGCAAATTGCATATTGTTCATTGTTAAGAGTGAATGAGCCTCTGTGCCCGTCTGCAGTCAGATCCAGAGCTTGTACTGATACAGCTGTGCGACTGCTCCAATGGCAACAGCTACACGTATGTTCTGAGAAGAGCCTTTAGCAGAACTGAGTAAAAGAAATCTTTTCCACAGAAACTGTAGATCATGTTGGTGCAAATTCAAAACCAAAGTAATTGGTATTGGATACATGTTTTTTAACAGCAGGTGTTTCCTCTCACCTTTTCCCTGTTTCTCTGTAGAATAAATACTTTTTTTTTCTTTTCAGTTTTTTTAATAAAAAAACAATTTTATTGTGAAACAGAGTCATGGGATAGTTTAGTTCTTCTAGGTATCTTCCACTCAATCCTAACACCTCATTTCTCAATGCTTGCTTGCCACAGATTGCAAAATCAAGTATTAACAGCACCTTTTTATACAGAAAACATGATGTAATGCTTTTGTTTATGCTTTGAAGAAATCTATTTATTCCATGGGGGAAAGAATGGGCTCACATTTGGAGCTCCAATAAATGACAAAACCCTATAAACACAAAATTTATATCCTAGTTACAGATGTGAAAGAACTTCATGTGTACTGTAGCTGTATGTATCAAATATTAAAACAACTTGACAATAAGCTTTCCAAAGCAGAGATAATTACCATGTTACCTGCAGTAGCTTTGAAGAAGCAAGATATGCAATAAGCATACCCTGCATGGACCAGGTGTCAGAATACAGTTTTCTAAACAGATGGTTACATGTCAAGTTAAATGAGCAGCCTGAGTATGATGTTTTGCCTTCATGCGTATCCATCTCTGAAGAGATCCTCTGCATTACGGACAAGATGGCTGTCAAATTTCCTGAGCTGATTAAGACCTCTCACTTTTCCATGGCAAGGAGGCCATGAAATCCAGGACAAGATTGTTAAATATTCAGAAGAGGCTGCAGAGAATGTGGGCTAGGGAAAGACTATGCTGGGTTTTGACAGTTAGCAATCACTTTCTTACCACCTTTCCTTTTCCTCCTGTTTGCTGTATTTTTTCAATGTATTTTGCCTCATTGAAGTGCTAAGCATTTCAGAAAAAGTATTTGCAAACTGCACGGAGACATCTCAGTCCCAATTTGAATACTTTGAAAATAAAACCACAGCCAGCCTCCATCTCTTCTGTAACTGTATTTGCAGAGATGTAACTGTTGTCTCAGGCCCTGTCTTTTTATTGCACATGCTAGAGTTATATTGAAAGAAAACAGGTGGATGAATAGTACCACAATTAATCATGGTTCAATCATTCTATGATATTATCTGTAGGCATATCAGATGTACACTATATTTGTATGGAACAACACTCATACATTATGAATTCCGTTGAGAAGAGGCCATATGACCATGAGAAAGTAGCATTTTTAGAAACTGTAGCTAGCACAGAGAGTCAAACGCGGGCTATTTGCAGTACAGCCTGAGTGAGGTGGCAGAAGAGGCAGAATTCATGATGAATAAATTGGATATCGCTGCCCAAATAGAGACAGCTGAGATTTCTGTTTTCTTGCTTGGAGAGAAGCCCATTCTCAGTGTCTCCGAGATCACAGAGCTTGCATTAAAAGCAAAGAAATCAGTCTGAGAGAGCTTAGTGATGGGTATCGCTTCAGGAGTGGCAGCTCTTGACTTGCCACAGCCCATCACCCCCACACTCCCCATCCTTGTTCCTTCAATAGAGCCATACTAAGGAGTTGAGGCACACAGCTCCACACCAGCTTCACAGCTGAGGGGAAATAATCTCCCCTGCCTCTGCACATCAGCGAAGACCACTGAACACCCCCTCAGCTAACTCACATCTCTGGGCACATCCGCTCTTTCAGCTTCCAGCACGGAGCAGGGCCGAAATTTCACACTGCCCGAGTGCCAAGGGAATCCCTGAAAATTCCTCAGAGAGCTGAAATTACGGTAGAGCTACGTCCCTTTGCTGGGACTTTCAAACAAACGCGAACTTTCAAAGCAAAGCTCTCGCTAGGACTTAGCTCTAGGCAGCTGCTGAAGCGAAGGGGGACGATTGTCTCTCTGTAACTTTAATTGCACTTGAGTTTTGAAGCAGTGAGCGCAGCAGGCGGCAGTGGAGGAGCATTGGCAGAACGGCAGTCTGTCCATTCGTCCGTCCGTTCATCCGTCTATTCATCTGTCCATCCGTCTGTTCCCTTGCCCTGGCTCCCGGGCACAGCAGGGCAGGAGGAGGGAGAAGGCACAGTGCCTGGCAAGAGTTTTTTGAGTTTTAAGTGCCGAGGAGCTATTTGTCTTTACCAGCCAGGGCAGCAGGGCATCATCTCCCTCTGTACAAAAAAGGATTTGCATAAGTTAACCTGCTGCATTTTCCCCCTTTCACTGCAATAGCAAAAGCAGGTACCCCATGCTGTTGCCCTTTGGGGTTTCCCTGGCTACCACAGAAATGTGCCCTTTTACTTCCCCCACTACCTTCTCGGTGGTAACAGTCTGTCCTGCAGCTTCTTCAGCAAAACTGCTAAAATGCAAGTATTTTCTGATAGTAATTTATCTTCTTGTGCTCACTGGTAAAGGTTTGGTTTTGGTTTTTTTTAAGCATTAGTTTTCAAATTAAACTGTGATTTACCAACTCTACTTATGATTCTAGTAGAGAACATTGCCCAAAGGGTTAATGCTGAATCTAGTTGCTTTACACCCTGGGTTGTTAGTAGGATTTGAGGGAAGTTGAATTATTATTATTATTATTATTATCATCATCACCACCACCATCATTATTATTGTTGTTGTTATTATCATTATTATTATCATCATTATTATTATTTATGGGAAAGAATGGGAAATAATTGTTACAGTGAGATAAATCACAGTCAAAACATATATCTAAATACTGCATCATGACAGTAACTCTTAAGAGAAACTAGAGGGCAGACTTCTAAAATACTTCAAGCTGTAACTGTGCAGACAGGTATCTCATCAGCTTGTCAAAAACTGTTAAGTGCCTAACTCCTAGGTCATTTGGATGTTTAACCAGCTAAATGCTTTCAAAATACCGTCCTGAGATGGCTCAGAAAGGCTGTTGCAGAAAAATAATAGTCACTGCTGGGTGTGAGCAGTGGAGTCAAGCAGCTCCTATTATGTCTGCTAATTATTATACCCGATATAGCAGAGTTGCCATTTCCTTATGCCTCTCTTTGTCTCAAAGTTGTTGTGTTATGAATAATGTCTTATTGTGTACTAGAAATCACTTTGGACTGGACAGCGTTTTTTAAAATTGTTACATGTGTGAGTATTGCTTAGCATCTCTGTGAGACTTGGCTTCTGACCCTTTAATTCTGGGAGGTGTACAAAGACCCTTGCAGCGGCAGAGAAAAATGGAGAGAAGTGAACCTTCATGGTCAAATCACCAAGAAGGAAAAGAAATTAACAGAAAATTTATTTGGATTTTTGTTTTTTCAAACGTCTCATGATCTGGTCTTCGAATCTGTGGGAGATGGGACATACAAGTGTTTGACATCACACAGCTGAATGAAGGAGGAGATCAATGCAGCAGGAGACAGATGAGTTTAAGGCTGTGAAACCAGTTTGGACATGTCAATTTATGTTATGTTGCAGAGCTGGGCCATGCCCTCAGCTGGACCACAAAGGTGCAGGAATCACTGGAGTTAAACCATACTATCTTGATTTAAAAAAAAACCAACCCAAACCAACAACATCAATAACAAAAAACAGAACCAGAACAGAGTATCTCTGTGCTAATTAGAGAACCTATAGGTCTCCAGCAATTTCTGGATGGCATTTTGAGCAGGAATTAGGGTTTCCAAGTCTGGCAGGCCTGAGGTCATTGGCCTTTGGAAGCCTCCATCAAAGAGCTGCACCAGCCTGTTGGCAGGCTGCTGGGAAGCCAGCACAGCGGCTGATAAGAAACTGCCCAGGTCAGTCATGCTCAATGTTCCATGTTGCATCAGGAGAATTACTGAAAGCAAGATGTTTCCATAAAAAGTTACACTTTCAAGGCATAAACCTTTCCCAGTGGAGAAATGTTCCATCAGAAAATGTTGGACCAGTTTGACACTTGGCATACTCTAAGGTACAAAAGCCCATTGCATTTTAAATAAACTCCGGCAGCCTCAGCCCATGCCAGCTCTCAAACAACAAATCAAGCTAACTCGACTTTTTCTCCTGTAATTATCCAACCTAATAATTCTCTTGTCATTTTCACCTTTTGCTTCACTGGAGGAAGAAAGATTGTATTTGCAGTACACCAAGATGCTGTTTGCTTCTAGGTTCGTTGCCCTGGAATTTGAAATTCAGCCATGATATAAATATATATAGTTTTAATCCCAAATTATGTCTGTACAAACAGCAAAAAAATTCAATTACCTTCAGGACACACATGGTCAGGCTGTCTTATAAAACACTTTTTTGGACATAGTCCTTTCTAAGTCTGCCTTGGCAAGGTTTGAACACTTGGCTTTTGAAAGTCTAACAAGTTAACACCTAATGCTTAGACCTTTCCCCTGAAACATTAAAGTTGCATGAGAGATGGAAAGTATTTGCAATGAAAAATGAATGGGAGAGCTAGCATCCTGGAGGATATGTGAATTCTGAAGAATAATGAAATAAAAATGTTCAGACAATGTTAAAGTCTGGTAGGATCTGAAAAACCAGGCAGTATGGAAGCTTAGGAGTGTTTCTGTGTTCATCTGTGCAGATGAGTTAACATACTGTACAGCCTGCCTTATTAGATTACCCAGAAACTACAACTTATAACAATATGCCCCTGACCATCTCATATCTGCAAAATTTCATAGTTACAAAACCAATGCATTAGCACCAATTCATCTTTCATACGTACCAGTGCGTCTCCGAAGTAACCTACCTCCCTGTAAGTATTGGAGAAAGAAAATTTGGTACCTATGTCTTAACTTTTGAGTATGAATAACCACTATTAGGCTAAGTGTTCAGTCTTAACTGATTAACTGATGTTTATGTGAGTCATTTATCAACTTAATATTGTTTTAATATGTGCTTTTTATCATTCAGCTCCTCGACTTTTTTAGAAAAGGAAAAAAACATTAACTCCACAAATTTCAGTAGGTAACACAGACCAATGGCACTTCAGAAATGCTATTAGTGAGGGCAGGTACTTGGGGACTCCAAAAGATCAGCAACATGTTAGGTATTTCACTTTCTGCAGCCTTTGCTCCTGCAAATCTACCATCTCCCACAAAATAAAAATTCGGAATCTCTTGCTTACAACTTTTTATTTAAAAAATACAAATATTTTTTTAAACTCTTCTCAGTATGTGGAAACCATGCAGACAGCAAGCAGTGTTGCTTACCACAGGGCATGTGTTGCTGGAGAAAATGTCAACTTCTCAGGAGAATTAAGTGGCACTCAGCATGACAGTAACAAAAGACATGAGCATTCAGGTGTGAAATCAGAGAACCTTTCCAGCAGCAGCATTTTGTTGTGTGATATGTTGCATCCAGATTTGTGATAAAGTTTTGTACATAATTTAGAGTAAAGTGTTAATATTTGATTGGAGAGCTAGCACCAAATGAAGTGCCAGCAGAAAAGATGTCTAAGGCCAAAAGACCTTCTTCCAGAATCCCTTTTGTGTGTTAAACTAACTTACTTAAAAATCATCACTCATCATTTAATTATGTAGCACTGTTATGCATTTTAGAGTTCATATGGCATGAAACAGTGTGATCTTGAGCGTGATAGCTCACTCCTGCAATGCCTTTTATTGCATAGCTTGAGGGACTACAAAAAGACTGCTGAAAGGATTCAACCAGAAGAGTCTTTACCCTACCACAAAAATGTCAGTAAAAATGAAGTTACCTTTCTTCAAATTTCAGCCTCCCCAAATCAACATTTTTTCTAGAATAATGAAACTGGGTGCCCTGGATTTTGACTGAAAAGCACAGAACATCTGGAGATTTTCAACTTCCTGAGAAAGAACCAAAGTTTTTGAACTAAATCAGGTGCTTTTTGCAAGAAGCTTTCTTTTTTTAGTTTTTCGGCTTCCAGTCCACCTTGAATAACAAACAACATTAAGTACTTCCAGCACCTATTGTTCAGTGCCTTCAAAGCCTTGACTTGACACTATGGGCCTGGTGTAGGCATGGGCCATTAAGATTATTACAAAACTGTATAGTCCAAGCTATTGAGGATTTACAAGGCTGTGAGATGCCACACCAAACGTCCTTCTTCGCTGCTGGGCACAGTTCCTGGTGGTCATTGGCCCATGCAACCGTATGTATGTCTCCGTGAGCTGAGTGCCTGGCCAAGTCGTGTGCCAGGCTGGTGGGGTGAAGCTTCCATTAGAGTGAATGGGACTGCCATAAGAGCAGGAAGCAAGGTTTCAAGAAGTGTGAAAAGTGTTTGGTTCCCTGTTTGTGTTACCCTACATGGGACATGAGAGGATTTGACATTTTGGAGCCATAGTGCTTGTGGTGGTTTAGATAATGATACAACCCAAAGGCTGTGGAGCCTGAAGTCGTAAGTCACTTTTGAAACCATTCAGGAATTCTTTTTTTTCACTTTATAATAATTTGATCATGTTCAATCTAGGTTACACAGCACAATACCAGTCACTGTGTTCTTTGGCTCTTGTACTTTCACTGCAGATACCTGTAAAGCATTTCCTCCTGGTTATCTCTGTGGTGGGTTACCAGGCACTGACTGTAGGGAGTCTCTGCGGTGAGAGCACATCACCACCATATGCATTTTCTCCTAGCTGGAAACTTTGCTTTCAGAGACACATCCTGGTTGAGAAACCCCAGTCATGCAATTAACTCCCAGCAGGTGCATTTCATATTGCATCAATGAGTGCCTCCTTACTGAGCCTTCATCATGCTCAGTAGAACAAAGATGTCCTGTTGTTTCAAATGTTACGGGATTTTGGACTTTTTCTTTTAGTAGTTGATTTTTATTGCTGCTTTTTTTCTGTGCTGAATGACTTATGAATTTCTATTTATTCCCACTACTGCTTAGCCTGGCCCCTTCTGCATCTATCTTTGCCCTGTAGACATCACAATTACCAGTCTGAGGGTTTTTTTTTCACAAGGGGACCTAGCAACATCTTTTCATTTTCACGGTTCACCACCACCCAGGTGCATTTCTACTGGCTCTTTTTCGCTCTGTGCCTGGAAGCTGCTAAGTGGTTTTGGTTATCATTGGAGAAATCAATAGGATTTGTAGCACCTTGAAGGAGGTAATAAGCACTTTGCAGGATCAGCTCTTAGACCTTGACTTCCTTACTGATGAATTTGCTATGACAATAATTCCTGAAGCTGCACAGTCTCTGTTAGCCTTTGTCTTGAGAATCTGTGTTGCTGTTATGGGGAACGAAATTGAAATAAAACTAAACTGTCCTGGAAAATAATTTCTAATCTCAGTGCCATAATTTTTTTTCACTACTTAAGCTCTTTAAGTCACTGGACTTCATTAACAGATTATTTGGGTGTACTTGATAATACGATCAGGATGATACCTTAAAAAGGGAGTCAAGCCCTTGAGTGATGTCTACACTGGGAATCAAAAGTTTTTTAAAGCAGAGGTGGTATAGGTGAATATGAATAACTTAACGTGATCTCAAATAATTTTTTCCCCTATATTGATTAACAGTTGCAAAGAATAGTAATTATCGGCCCACACCTGCCTGAACTTCGCAGGGCTTAGTGAAGTGCCATAGAAGAAAAGTTTTTTTTTCTCTTCAGAAGGCAGTAATTTAAAAAGTAGCAAGTACTGCAGCATAGTTCTCATTAACAGAGGTAGGAAGTGCCACTGCAGGTCCTGATAAAAAGCTTTAATCACAGTGTTTGGTATACATTACCTGATTTTGGCTTCCCATTAGGATTCACAAATGACCTCGTACTCTCCCAAAGCAATGGAAGATGGGTCTGCAAAACTTTTTTTGTAGGGACAACACTTTAGGTTATGAGAATTTGGAGGGAAAACATCAATGAAAAACAGAAAAAAGAGATGAATACTTGAATTTAATGTGAGGTAAACATATATTACAGCCACTGTGCTTTAAGTAAAACTGTGTAAAGTTTTACTTCGTGTAAACTGTGAAGAGAAAATGTTAAGGGTAGCTCCAGAATCCAGAAAGTCACAATAGGAGTAGAAATACCAATAACAAAGTATAGCACAGCTTATATATATATATATTTTTTTTTTAATACCATTTTGAAGTGTTTTCCCTGATCCCTTAAAAATTCAATCTCTTTCTGAACTGCTCAGATATGATAAACCTCAAGATTAGTTTTCCCATTTTTGGAACTGTTGATTTCTATCCTGATAAATGGCATATTTATACCAGCATCTGTAGTGAGTCCATAAGCTAAAAATTTGCTAATTAAAGTGGTACTTCATCTAAATGACAATAACTAGCATCCCATCACATCTAGTTTTAGACAGCTCTCTGATCTCGGCCAAGAGATGCCCAAACAAAAGAAAAAATGGCTGTTAAGACTGAGGAGACAGCAAAGTTCAGAATACATTTCCGTGCTCTGGGGATTGTAACATTTGTAACATGTTACAAATCCTAAACCTTTTGAATTAGTATTAGTCAGGAAGTTCCCATTTGTTATGGGAAGAAGTTATTTTTCACTGGTATTGGTGAAATTAGATTTTTTTTTTCCACTTCTGAAACTGCTACTAGTTGCAAATTCTTGGGTGTTAGGAACCACACATGAAAGCGTCTGGGTCATCTACATGTGGGTGCCATTTTTCTTTACCACTGAACTGTTAGAATAGCCATTAGGTCAGTGCAATGCCATCCTTCTTAATTGTTTTATGTCAACTAAGTACCAAATTTATACCTTTCAAACATGCCACAGATTTATTCCTTATTTGTCAGGAGACCATATGACACGGACCTGTTGGAGTGGATCCAGAGAAGGGCCACAAAAATTATGGGAGGGACGGAGCACCTCTCCTATGAGGACAGGCTGAGAGAGTTGAGGTTGTTCAGCCTGGAGAAGAGAAGGCTCTGGGGAGACCTTATTGTGGCTTTTCAGTACTTAAAAGGGGCTTACAGGAAAGATGGGGACAAATGTTTTAGCAGTGCCTTTTGCAATAGAACAAGGGGTAATGTTTTTAAACTAGAAGAAGGTAGATTTAGACTAGAGAGAAGGAAGAAATTCTTTACACTGAGGGTGGTGAAACACTGGCACAGGTTGCCCAGAGAAGCAGCCTGATCTGGTTGAGGATGTCGCTGCTCATTGCAGGCAATTTGGACTACATGGCCTTTAAAAGTCCCTTCCAACACAAACCATGCTATGATTCTATGCTTCTATAACATATTGATCTGAAAGACCTCCATTCAGTAGTTGGGGCTCCAGCTCCCCGTTCAGAGTCACTGGGCTAAACTGTTTTGCAGATTCTTTTGCTGACAAAGCTTTGTGTGAGAGCAGAAAACAAGAAATTTTGACAACAGTGTAAAAGAAGAAATGTTTTCACTTGACTTTTTTTGGGTCTTAAATAAAAAGGTCTATTGTGGTTGACTAGACATGCTGTTGTACTCTATTGCCCCTCCCTTGCCCATGCCCTGCTGAGCCACACATACTGGAACAGGTCAGAACTGTCCTCAGTTTCCCAGGTCATACTGTCCAAGGATGTAAATTAATTTGAGGAGAAATACATGTTTGAGAAAGTGAGCATATGGATTTCAATAATTTCTTCAGTGGAAAAGACATCATTTTTGTCTAACATTTTTTGTCAGACAAATCTAAAGAATAAAATTTCTGGCTTTTTATTTTGAAACTGTGTGTATGTGTACATGTATACAGAACCTGAATCTCCATTTTTAGTTGCTGCCCTACATATTTCAATTGACTGTGGACAGAGTGAGAAAAAAACAAAACCAAACCAACAAATTATTTAATATTTCCAGTATTACAGAGTCAGTTGGGCATGACCTCTGGGGCTCATCTAGCCTAAACCCTCTGCTCAAGTGGGGCTATATATGAGAGATGTTCAGATATACAGGAGTTGCTATTATTATCCAGACAGAAACATAACAAACATTGAAATAATTTGCAAGAAGCATGCCAGAAAGCATAGTTTAATTTAAAGTAGGCTTTTTCATTTAGTCAACCAGCTACCACTGGGAGGGCTGGAAAAGGTGAACTTCCCTTTGCAGCCTAGACCTTCTCTCTGATGCCCCATCATGGTATAAATATATTAACCTGAAACACATTTGACTTCCTAGTGCATCTTCCACCATCTGTGTGGACAGTGATTCCAGATATGTTACAAATGTTAAAGCAGTTGCAGAGGAGAAGAGGATCTTAGCAAGTGGCGCTTACCGAAGGGAAGTGAAGGCAGACGAATTAAAGCAGATCCCTTGGCACTTCAGGTTACCATCTCAGGAAGGACAAGGATTTTACTAAACAGGTAGGAGAATAAGGGATTCAAAGGAAATAGTCCAGCTTCATTTCACATTACCAATTCACGAGAGCAATCAAAGTAGGCATGTCACTGGATTTACCTTTTGCACAGTTTTTCCCTTGTGAAGATCAGTGTATTTGTAATTCTAGGCTAATTCTGCTCCAGACTAAAAAAGTTCATGAACTCTGTCCCCTTCTTACTTTACTGAAACTGATACCTTTTCATTCCCAGAGTGCTATTTGCTAGTAATGCCCAGATGTCATTTAAAAGTGGTGGAAACAAAACTCTTTCCTGGGTCTCCTAACTTATAGGAAGGCATTACCTTAATTTACCACTTGCACTTTTGAAGATGCATTTTTTGACCCTTTTCTAATTAGTGCAAAATTTTGTCCAAGCAGCCATACGTGTTGAGCGTGTGCAATGCCCACTGTATATAATGAATGCTTTTGGTTGATTATAATCTTTAGAGTTTGCATGATTTAAATAATATTTCACAGCTTGGTTAAACAATATTGTAAAGAAAAGACCCAGTTTTCCAACTGTAAGCCCCCAAATAGAGGACCTCTTTCTGCCTTTTCTTAAATGTTGCACGTATGACTGTGATAGTGGTGAGTAAGAGATCTATAAATGGGTTCTGATGAGGAGTAAACATCATGTGGTCGTTCATTTTGGAAGCTTGTCGAGTGGGAGGCATTTACTGAACCTTGCTGCACTTGTTATAATCACTGATTTTCTATGAAGTGCTAATGGGATATGTCTGTTTGCTCCTTTGTAAAGTTACTTGTTATAAAACAGGCTGCCTTAACAGAATCTTAGGGTTAAATATGTAAGGCTGGAAACTGTTCAAATAAAGACAAATTTTATTTAGCCCTCAGGTGATTCATGCACAGTCCTTAATTATATAATAATAGCACTGAATGTGGTCATTTTATTGCAAATATGGAGATACAGCCAAAATCTGGATTCATTTCATGTTTCATCTACTTTCAGCTAACATGTTGTATAAGAACAGAAAATACTGACAGTTGGAATTACTGGTGCTTTTTTTAGAGTAAATCTTTCATCTGTTTGCTGTTAACTAGTTTGGGCATATTTTCAGGGAATAAAAGTGAAATTCAACATTAAAAACTGTAATTTTAGAGGGAAAAAAGAGTGAGATTTTACAATTCATCAGTTTATTTAGAAGTGTTTTTGAAGTTGCATCTATGTTGTATAGCACAAAAATTTATTTATTTTTAACATAAAAATAGCTATTGCTTTTTCCTGTGGTTAGAAAACTTGGGGGCCCAGTCTGTTTTGTCCCAGAAGCTAATGCTGACACCCCATCGACTACAATCACAGCCCTGTAGATTCTCAGACATGGAATGAAGGAAGTCTTGAGGGCTGAAAAAAACACCTAATTCCATGATTCAAAAAAGCTCCTAAGTATGTGCTTATGTCTGTCCTTAATCAGGAAAACATTTAAGCTTTTGCTGTCAAGTACATCCCTTTCTGTTTTCTTTAAGATGGCAGAGTGTTGTTCAGTAGAACAAGGTTGATTGGATTGGCAAGAGAGGCACTGGTAGATAAGCTGCAGCAGCTGAAAGAATAACCAGGGAACATAACTGTGAGGATTATTAATGTACCATAAGCAACCTATTTTTGAGTTTACAGACTCCTATTGATCTCTGGAGGAGTTAGAGCTCTAAAAATAACATGCCTCAGGGAGCCAGGAGAGAAAGAATTGGAGCTGGTCAGAGGGAGGTCTGAGTGGATCAGAACATCACAGGGAGATAATAGAGGGTCCACTGACTGCAAAGGGAGTTCAGGTTGCAATTACAAGCAACCAGAGAGCAGAAAGTACACCTGAGAGAAAGATAATATTATTAGCAGGTGTTAAAATAGCACCGCTTGCAAGCAGTGTGCTTTAGACAAAATTTGAGAAGAGCGGGCTTGATTTTCCTCAGCACCTGAGCATGGAGGCAAGGGTCCTCCTCATGCCAATTTTGTTGCTCCTGTTTCTGGATGGCAGGTGACAGGGTTCTTGGGGCCTGTAGTATTTTTTTTTGCTCATCCTGTTAATTAATTAGTCTTGTATGTATGTGGCCTCTTAGAAGACTGGGTCTCCTTTGACTAGAATTGCTATGGCTCAGTTGTTACTGGGAGAACTGGAGACAGCAGACCTTTTGAAGGGTCCACTACCTAGTGAGAGTCCTGTGCCTTGGGAGGGAGAAGAAGAGAGATGCTTGGCTGCCTGGAATATGATGCCAGCTGGGGCATTTCAGCCCTGAGTTCATAAAGATATTAGGTGATATTGATATTGATTTCAGCAGGAGATGCTGTCAAAGGTCTGGGATCTATGGCTAAATGAAGGGAGAACAAAAGAGTATTTGAAGAAAAGGAGTATGTGGCTAAAAGCAATCTTAGCAGCTGGATTACTTGGGTTATTAACAACACAGTAATAATGTATACAACACCTTGTTGTTGTAGCAGTTAAATTCACTGACCATTCCGTGGCAAAACAGGGACAAGCAGAGACCTTGCACCTGGCCCACGGCAGTGCAGGACAGCTTCCTTTGAGACCAACAAAGACTCTTCTCAGACTCATAGACTGGCTGAGGCTTTAGAGTACCTCTGGAAACCATCCAGCCCAACCCCTTGCTCAAGACAGCATCATTGCTCAGGGCCTTGTCCAGTCAGGTTTTGAATATCTCCAAGGATAAAGACTCCACAACTTCTCTGGGCAACCTGCTCTGGTGTTTGACCACCCTGGCAGTAAAAGAAGTTTTGTTGCCTGTTTACATGAAATTCCCTGTGTTTTGGTTTCATTCCTGTCACTGGTCACCGCTGAGGAAAGTCTGGATCCGCCTTCTTTGTACCCTTATCACCAAGATTCCTGGGGGTTTGATGTGCATGCTTAAATCTGCTAAAAAGCTATAAAAAACCCCATGGAATCCTAAAAAACCAGAATGCTAAGTTACAGCTGTCCTTCACACCACAAACCTGTCCATGATACATTTGGAAGCAGAACGTGATGCTCGCCTCTTTCAGCAAAAGGATCAGAAAACACTCGTGACGCTGAGGCCCACGTTACGCTCCGATGTGCCTCCTGCGCTCTGCACACTCTCTCTTCAGATGCTCGGCTTGAGCTCTTGGGTTCAATCACAGCCAGCAATGTTTTATCCACCCACCACTAGAAAACAGTCA
The DNA here is from genome assembly GCA_013400055.1 of Nycticryphes semicollaris. Taxonomy (NCBI): domain Eukaryota; kingdom Metazoa; phylum Chordata; class Aves; order Charadriiformes; family Rostratulidae; genus Nycticryphes; species Nycticryphes semicollaris. The sequence continues at coordinate 370,787 of VXBJ01005120.1, forward strand.
CCTTGTGGTATTCAGGAACAGGCACAGAGAAAAACAGGCACACAGGCAAGAGAAAGCAGAATACTCAACTGAAACAGAGGGACAGCATGTGTAGGCAGGCAGTAATTATACAGGCCAGGATTACATGTGCCTGCGTATCCTGGGGAGCCATCAAACACAGCCTTAAAGTTGGATTTTGTTTTGGAGATCAGAAAGATAAGTGTCTAAAATTACCTGATTGGAAGGAAATTTCAGCTGGAAAAAAAAAAGTACATTGCCTTACTGAATCAGGCTACGAGATGATTATGTTGTTTGATTGGTAATGTCCACAGAGTGTGTTAGTAGCACTACATGTGGCTATATGACCTCTTTCCCATGGACAATGACTCCTGCTCACTTTTTTCAAGTCAAGTTAATTAACCTTCAACTTCTTTACTCAAAAGCCACCAACACTTTCGAGCAGCTAATGTAAGCCATGCAGGGTTTCTCTTAATAGCACCTCTTTTCTCCAGGGAGGTGTTTCTTCTCAAAGCTAAGCGATTCCAGCCTTTTGAATGTCCCTCCAATACTTGTTCAAATGTGTACAGCCTACACACATTCAAGAGCAATGCAAAACCTCACTCTAAATAAAACATTGTGAAATACAGAGGGTTGTAATTTTTTTCTCTGTCCTGTGGCTTTTCTTCTACTTTTTAAGCATTTGTTAAAGGTTTATGAGTTCAATAACATTTACAAAAAATAGAGGTTTTTTTGTAATAAAATATCTCAAATACTTGCCTCTTAGCTGATTAAGCATATATGCTGAGAAAGTTAGTGTCTTGAACTTTTGAAAGTCAGTTGCAAAACCTGTTTTCCTCAGTATTGAGCTGTCTGGAACCACTGACACCAACAGCAACCACAGATATCTCTTAACTTCAAAGAGAACCGGAATAGACCCTATGCTGGGCTTCAAATTAGCTGTGACTATGCAGAAAAGAGTCACTGTAGACAGGTCAATGGAAATTGCTCATCATTGACCAGACAGCAGCTAAACACAAATCTCCCACCTTTCTTTACATAAATCAATAAATTAACTCCAGTGGAATTTATACAAACAGCAGAGAAAATTACTCTTTTATTATGTCTAGAGTACAGTCTTCAATGCAGGTCAGTCATGGAAATTAAAGCAGAAATAGAGGAGGAGTGGAGTTGTGACAAAAATAGTTACAGGAACAGATACGCTACTAAGACAGGCTGAAAGTTCCTGGGACTGTTAGTTTGGACAGGAGACAAAGAAGAAGACTCACTACCAGTAAGGCCTCTAATGGGCAAGGCAGAGAAAGCAAGAGAAGAGGATAATCGTGCCAGCTGAAAAAAAATTAAGAAAGAATAGATATGTGTATATACCAGTAAATAGTATTTACTGGTAAAATTAAGCAGGATTTGCTGCTGGTGCCTGCAGAAGCAATGCCGAGGCTTCCCTGGGGATGCTTACCCCCGGGCAGAGGCAGCCAGGGGCAACTGGGCAAGGGGATGGGGCTGGAGGGCACACAGCTGCCTGGTACTGAGGGCAAAACTCAAGGCTTGAAAGGCCTGAGCTCATAACAGAGTAATGGAATTTCATCAGAGAGAGATTGGGAGAGTGGGTGGAAAAAGCTAGTGGATCAAAAATATTTGTTTCACGCCCACTCTGTATTCCCCAAGCTTGAGTATAAACAAGCATACTCAGTGAAAGCAAAATTGCAGGTGAGGGGAATATACTCCCCCTCATGACTTACAGGTCCTTTTCTGCATGCTCTCAAAATACCTGTGAGTGCACTGGTAAATGATTAATTTCTGGTCTTTCATTTGTCACACAGGTATGACAAGAGAAACTGAATGGATTCCAATGAATGGAGATAATTCAAAATATTTTATATATTTGTATGAAGACTGTGATCTTCCTAACTCTGCAATACCCCAGAAGAAGCATCTTTGTACATTTATATCAACATTTTCTTGTCCATTTTGCTTAACATAGGAAAGTACTGCTGCAACAGAACACAGCAACTAGCGATGAATATGTATATATTCAGAAATTATTTTGACCTGAGAACAGGGAATAGGGTAATTTGAAGTTTGAGCAAAAGTAGAATAAATACTTTAAAAAAAATTAAAATCATTATTTGTAATTAATTTGGTTTCTTTAAAAATCAATATGGACAAAATAGTTTTAAAATTATTTGACAAAATTCAGAATAAATGAGAAATGTAATGTCTAATTTCCTGCTGTGTATTCCTGGTCATAGAACAGGAATCATGTATCATGTGTAATAAAGGAAATGAAAATATTAAAAAGGATAGTGTTTCTGATGAGTTTACTTAAAATCTTCTTTTGTTGTAGAGCCAAAGTATTTTTGTTGAGAATCTAAAATGCACTGGTGTTCTGATATTTAAGCATCACTTTTGCTTTATACAATGAAAATACAAGATGTGTGCTAGCTGACAGAAAACCTGCAACCTTTATTCAAATAAACAGGTCAACCAGCCTTGATAGAACACGCTCCTGAGTAAAGGTTGAAGGATCACTGCCTTCAAAAGCCTAAATAAAAGGGGGACGTTGAAATACTGATGCTGAGTAAAAATCATGCGTGATCACAGTGACTCTTATATACGATGGTTAAGCCCTGACACTAGTTTTATATGGACTGTACATAAATAAAGACTATTCGATGCATATTCTATTTTTGGAAATGAGATCTTATTGTTAGAGAAATTTAATACACTGTGTCTCCTTGCTCTCTCTCGTGTTATTTATTGTGAAGGGATAAGAGGAGCTATTTTGTAATAACATTCTTCTACTGTTGACTGAAAACTATTCTACATGCTCTGAAACTCTCTGCCTGGCTCTTGTTTATTCAATTAAAATAAAGATAATTATTCTGGTTAGAAAACAATTTTCAAGTTTAATATTGCTAACAATGACATCCATTTAGTTCTTGTTTGCTACACCAAAAAATACAAAAGCTAACTGGCAATATTTTTGTATTTTAAGTTATTACATACATTTGCATGGCTTTGTACAGGAAACGAGAAAGGAGCTCTACTTGCTGCAGCACAGTTAAAAGGACATTCTTGTAATTTTTTACTTTCAATATGCAATACTGACATTGCTTACTATCCCACTTTGTCCTTATACACTTATGGCTGATTTCCCTTAATGCATTCCTTGGAGGTGAGCATTTCCAAAAGACAGGTTGAAATGAAAGTGTCAAGAGGCAGAATGCATCAGGAGCACCTTTCATTTACATACTGATAGGATTAACATGTCTATTCAATCGAAAATGAACAATTTTCCCCCATGCTGCTTTATCAGTCACTGATATTGGACTGCATTGTTCCTGCCAGTCTGGAAGTGATAAAAAAAGGAGAAAACACAATCCCTTAAGCCAAAAGCATGTTGAAGGCAAGATGGGATGGAGCCTCAACTTTTATTATTCTCTACTCACTTTAAAAGTACTCATTTCAGAAAACTGCGGAAAGGTAAAACCACATTTCCCCCCCACTCTCTTTCACAGTTAGGAAACTTCATAGTGGAAATTCCAGGGGAAGGGCAGAGCTAGCACCACATCCCAGTCATCAGGTATGAATGTGTAAGAGGAAGAAAACAACGCCCATCCCTGATACAGAATTGTGCTGCTTTTGCCAGTTTTCAACTCCTTACTACAAAGTAGAGGGATACCACCAGTAGCCATAAAAATATCTTCATGGTGGGGAGGGGATAGGCAGAGGCAAAGAATATTTTTTCCTCAGCTTCATTTTTATTTTAAATGACATTTCCAACATATATAATTTTAAACCAGCTCCATACTGACAGCTGTGGGGCGTGGGGGTCAGTGAAGATCCCAAGTTAGGTTAGCACTAAAAGGAATCTTTATTAAAGCTTAAAATTAGATACTAAGTAATAGAAAAAAAGGAGGCTATGAAGGCTCTCTGTGTCTCAGCTGGCAAACTGTTACCAGGTCTGAACCATCACGTGAAAGTGATGTTACTTTTAATCTAAGCCTTGTGAAAGGGTCTGACTGTGGGATGTAACACAGACCAGTGAGAGAAGCCCCAAGCAGCTCCGCAGTTTAGTACTTTTCGCATGGAAAATTTTGGTGCTCTCCCTATCCCCACTCCCCTCTCTCCCAATGTCAGGTTTTGGTACAAATTTAGGGGAAGAGTGAGGTCTTAAAATGAAAGATGAGCACAGAAATACATAATAACAGATCATGCCAAAATCATTGCTATTTCATGTGGTTATGTGCCAGCCTTTGTTAGTACGAGGCAAACTCACTAACAGCTATGTATTAACACCTCACTAATGAGATGATATATGACCACCCCTCAGCAGTGAAGCCAGAGGAATGGTTGCAGCAAAATAAACAGTTATCATAACTGAACCACAGAGAAATAAACTCCCCTCCGCCCCATAATGCCTAACCTGCTTAATGAGGAGCCTGTGAAATAAAGCAAAAGAGCCAGGTTTCAGCATCACCCCCAGGCTCTGGTCTCCACATGGTGCTGGCATGACAGTAAATCAAAGGAACAGTATTGCCCTAGTCTCACTAAGCGCTGTGCGTGTAAAGCAGAGGAAGAATTTCCTTTGTTAACTCCCTATCCAGTTCTCTGCACTGTAACTTTTTTTGTCCCAACGCCGAAAGAGAGACTTCTTTAATCTCTCTGAACATATTTTTCTAAGGAATTGCTCAACAATTCTGGAGACATGTTCTGTTAGAAACCCAGAAACAGTTATTTTACTGTGCCCACAGCAAAGGGTTTAGTCTAATGAGACACCAGGACCTTGGCACATTTAGGGAGACACTTTTAATCATCGGCCACTGAACAAAAGCATACTCTAATGATCTCTCTGATCATCTGCACAGAAAAATCCAATGTTGAACTTAGAGCTAAAGAAAAAGGTAGAGATAAAATAATAATTACTGTTATTGGAAAACTTTTGGTGAGTTTGAATGTATTTCAATTGATGACTGATTTAATTTTCAATTAAAATATTAAAATGCTTCTGCATTTCTAAAACAAATAGTGTTACTTGTCTTAAAACTCTGGAGGCTTGGCTGTATGCATAACTTGAATTATAGAACTAAACTGGCAGTTTTGCATTTTCTCTGGTGGTATAAGCTATTATTTTTAGTAGTAAAAGAAAGGCCCCACTGTACTACTTTAGTTACTGTACTAGCAAAATATCTGTAGTTACTTGCAACTGCGTTTATGGACGTGAATTCCCAAAATCAACGTCTTGAGATGCAGCTCACTGAGTTCAGTGGCATCTTACCAGTATATGCTTGTGCTCAGTGCAACCACAAGGGTGATAATGATGGCCCTTTTATTTATCTCTTGTTCCATGATGTCTATAAATTATTTATGGGAAGTTGTAATAAAAATCCATCACTTTGCCCATTTTGTATTATAAAAAATTGATATTGAGAGAAGAGAAACAGACAAGGCTGTCCAAGGAAAGTAGTTGCATGTTTCTTGGTAATAGCTTTGGGGCCAAAATGTTGAAACAATTTTCTTTTGCCCTTGTGACTAAGTCCTGGTCCCCCTAATCTATGCACATTTAATTTGAATGAGTTTTTGCTTTAGAAGTGAAGCAGATTAAGTATTGTGCTTGGCCAAAAAAATCCCAATTTTGGTATGCAAACAGCCTAGTATTACTGGTGCATGAATAACTACAAAGGAAATCCCCCTAATGCCAGTTTTCCAGCCTTAAAAAAGTACTGTAGCTTTGTTCCTTAATTTCCCCCCCTAGATAAAATGGTTCTCTAGAGACAAAACAGCTAATGGTTGGATAAAAGATCAGTCAAACTTCGTAAATTCCAGTTTTCCTGTGTCTTTGGAAGCAGTCTAAAGCTTTTTATAAAATAAACACATCTGTTCATATGTTATACTCACTTCCCACTACATTACTTTGCAGTAACTATGAAATGGATGTTTTCAAAGATATCTTGTGGAAGACTGGTGACTAACTGCAAGTGCAAGTGCAAAGTGATTATGTTCTGGCTCTGATATTAACTGTGAGGTCCATACACACCAGTGGCTGATAAATCTTGTCTGCTAACTAATTAAATTTGATTTTGTCTGGATTTCATACTGTGAAAGGTGACCTAATCCTTTGCTATGCTTTTAGTGAAACTGGAATTCAATTTCTCTTTCTTACACATGCCACATTCTTAGTGAAAGTTTTTTACAGATCCTGCAATGGTTTCTATTGAGAGTATTCTTCATCTAATACTGTAGTTCTTCATCTTTGTATAATACTTATGATTTTCCTAGCTGATTATTTGCAGGGTCAGAATTGGTCTTAAAAGATCTCCTTTTTACCAGGACACTGATAATGCCAGCCCTGACCTGAGCAGAAATGCAAACAGCAGCATGTAGTTGAACTGGACTTTGTAATGACACATCACACAGTATTTTCTGTCTTTATTAGCACATAGGTGTTGACCATGTGGTCCCCCTGCATTTGGCACTGGTGAGGCTGCTCCTCAAATACTGTGTTCAGTTTTGGGCCTCTCAATACAAGATAGGTATTGAGATACTAAAGCATGTCCAAAGAAGGGCAATGAAGCTGGTGAAGGATCTAGAGAACGATCTATAAGGAGCAACTGAGGGAACTGGGGTTGCTGCTCTCTACAACTACCTGAAAGGAGGTTTTAACAAGGTGGCAGTTGATCTCTTCTCCTAAGTAACAGGCAATAGGACAAGAGGAGATGGCTTAAAGTTGTGCCAAGGAGGTTTAGATTGGATATTAGGAAAAATTTCTTCACTGAAAGAGCTGTCAAGCATTGGAACAGGCTTCCCAGGGAAGTGGTTGAGTCACCATCCCTGGAGGTATTTAAAAGACATATAGATGTGGTGCTTAGGGATATGGTTTAGTGGTAGAATTGATGGTGTTCGGTTTACAGTGGGACTTGGTGACCTTAGAGGTCTTTTCCAACCTAAATTATTCTATGATACAACGATTCTATGTTTGGACACAAGGAGCAGGATTCACATGCCTGCCTGGACACGAGGAAGATCCATATGAGTAGAGGGACTCAAGTGCAGTGGGAGAACAGAAGAGAGGTCATCTCCTAGAGACTGAGAAGGAGAAGGTGTGAATGAGAGGCAGAAGAGGAGGACATAGATGTAGGTTTCTTCTTTGAGAAACAAGCCACAGTGCAAGAGTGATTTCAGGGCTACCAAGGTCCCTGCTGCCATACTGCTTCTTTCCTCCTGCTCAAATTTTCTAACAGGCAGTTCAGCAGGGACACCAGAGACGGTCCAGAAGGCTGCAGAAAAGTATGTGCTGGGCTGACATATGACAGATGAATGCTTAGAGGAAGGCCAAAGACTTGAGGAGACTTTTCAGGGCCCTTTGTATCCTTACTGTTACTGAACTCAGGAAAACTACCTTGCTCCCCGCCAACAGTCCTGGTGTGTGCTGAGATGCTGATTTGGAGATACAGGGTGACTGATGGAAGAAGTTGGGAGGTGTTGACTAATTAGGGGGTCTACTTCTCAATGTTTCTGGTTGCCCTCAGAGTCACTGCTAAGGCTGGCCCTGGCCTGGTGGCTATATCTAAAATTAGGAAGGTCAGGAGAATACCCAAATTCATGCTTTCCTACAGAAACCAGGAAACGAACAGAGCTTTTTAACTTTCTCCGCACAGTCTAATAGCAAATGCAAACACACACAAAATCAAATAAAGCACTCTGCCCTGTGAAACACATAGTATCCTCCTCCTCCCTCTTTCCATGACCGCCATGTGTCACCGGAGCCACAGTCTGGTTTACCATCCCTCTGGCTTTCAATGTTCTCAGCACTTCTCGCATACTTCCTGCATGCACATCCATGCACTCATCCTCTGTTTTTATTGCTGAAGGTTAGTGAGGATAAATGAAAGCCTCCAATGCCACTTTCTATGGCCATTTTAGATGTCCCAGATAATCTCCCGTGAGGTCACCCACCTCTTCTAAATGTCATGCATGCATGTGATCTGAAAGCCTTCACAGGCTGTCCTCATGCCTGAATGACATCCCAGTGACTCAGGCACTAAATGACTCCGAATGAGGCCATGTCTTAACTCCCTGCTTTGACTGTTTCTCCAATAAAATTCTGCTGACCACCCTAAAGCTGAGAGCTATCAAGTGGGCATTGCGAGGGAGGGGAACTTTGTGGAGATGGGGAAAATGACACTGGATGGTGCCACACGGTTGAGAAAATTCAATGAGCCTCAAATTCATATAGTCATTTTGACACAAATGGAACATCTGGGGTCTTTCATGGCCCTTGAGAAGAGAGAAACACGCTCTGCCTATGCTGCATGTCTAGCAAGGCAAGTGAAAGCTACAGTCATGTTGCTGACCTAAAACCAAGAGCTAGATCATATGCTGGTTCAGCATGGCACCATGCCATCTGCCTTGCAGAAGTGATGCTGGTTTGCATCAGCAGTTGCTTTTGCCTGCACCCTTGGAGAATTAGGAGGACAGAGAGACACTTGTAAGAGCGTAGGCTGCATGAGAGGAAAAAAAGACGAACAGAATCCTTCACCCCATGGGAGTGCAAATTTTATTTCCTAGACTGGTATTTCATGTATAAAGACTATGGCTCACTAGCGCTCTCCTGGGGAAGGGCCTGGGAATGGAGCAGATCTTGGGATCTGGAGGAGCCTGGGGAAGAACGTGATTGGAAAGGCATCAAGGGTGACTGCAACCTTCCAAGTCCCATCCTACCAGGCTGGTGGCAGGCCAGGGCAGCAGGAAGTGAGGACCTGGGGCTTCCTCTTCCCTCCTAGCCCACCCGATCTGCAGGGAGCTCCTCACATCCACGTGGAAGCAGACCAGGTGCCCAGGATTTCTAGTCCTTCCCCACAAAGCAAGGGCTATCTCAGCCCTCTAAGAGCTTCTTTAGGTTGGCTATGTTTCAAAGTCCTTCTGGCCTGCTTGAGCAGCAAGTGAACCAGCATGTTGGGGAAGTGATTTTGAATCACAGGATGGCATGGTTATTTCAGGAAATGCATGTGCATGTCCATGTGGAGGCATTATTCCTCCAGAATTTGTCTTGTTATGTCCCAGCATTCACACTGGTGTTGCATTGCCCAGCAAATCTTTACCAAGAGCAGCTTCCAGCTCTGCAATGGGGTCTTTCTCCTGCACCTGTATTGCCTTGGGACAGGACAGGATGAACCTGACAGAAGAATATAGTTGTGGTTACACTCTTGCTTATTGATTTTTTTAGCTTACTGATATTTTACATGCTTTGATGCTCCTCTTTAAGAATAATCAACAAAAGGAAAGACATTTAGAAAAGTAAATTCCTAATATCTTAATACCTAGAACAAGAATGATTTCTACTCTTCACATTTAAAATTAGATAGAAAACTACCCACTTTATTTGTGAGAGAGGGGAGAAAAATAAAAAATAAAAAAGTAACTCTTGTTACTTCTGTATCTTGTCAGCGATGGTGGAGTTTAGTTTCTGTACTTCTCCAGTCAGTTGTCAAAAATCTGTTCTTTACAAATTATCTCAGCCAAAGTTCTCAAGTTGTGACATCCCCGGGGAGCAGCTTTTTAAACATCAGTGATGTTGGGCAATGGCCTTCCAATGGCTCTTCCTCTGAAGAGAGGCAGTGCTTTCAGGCAGACGTTTCTCATGCCCTTTGTTCTATACATTTTCATCATACTCACATGCTCAGTAAATTTTCCAAGCAGAGCAATTATGGTGTCTCCAAAGCATAACACACCAGCATGCATCCCAAGCTTTTTCCTATTTAAGGCTTTTTTTTTCAGCAAAGCATCTCTATGTAGAAAATCACTTGTGTGAATCACCAAGCCTCGATAAGACACACACCTCATAGTTCAGAGGACTTTGCAATTGAAGGTTTATCAGGAACTGAAGATGCTAGAGTACAGCCCTCAGAGCAGAAGATCCTAGAGTACCAATCATCAGAGGAATTCAAGAGACCATCCAATCCACCTTCTTTTCTCTGAGCCCAAGCACCTATACTTGCCTAATTCCAGGCAGATTTGTAGGGAATATGTTCTTTACAGCACACTTTAAATATCCATCCATGATGGCAACCGTTCAACATCCCTAGGCAACCTTTCCTGGCATTTGTTGTCTTTACTATGAGAAAGTGTTTCCTAATTTAAAGTTGATATTATTGGCTTGCATAAATGTAACATATATGAGTGATACTACATGTGGTGCTTGTGCAGGAAACATACAACATTGAGTAGAGCAATCAAATTAGAAAATAATGTCAATCCTATCAATTTCCACCCTAAGGGCGAGAAAGCAAACCTTATATTTCCCAAGGCATGATTACCCTGCATGCAAAGGGGTCTTAATTTGTGGCCTTCGCCTCTTGTGATTCTTCTAGGTCAAATGACAAAAATAATGAGTCCTAAAATAAATTGAGCTGGATTTTGCTGAACTCAAGCAAGAGCTCAGGGATCACAGTCAAGAGAAGAACTGGTAACTCACAGTTGTGTGAAGCTTCACTTTTTCTAATGCCTATATAGACTAAACCCAAAACAAGGCAGAAAAGGAAGAGGAGGAATTACTAAAAGTTTCAAACCACTGCACCAGGCAGAGGGTATAGCTCAACACACAGTTTATTGCCTTCACTGACAAGTATCTCAGATGAGTATGCAAGCAATTGGTATTAGTGGAAATTACATAATTCTTGTGAAAAGCGTCAGCGTGAAAAGAGTCAGGGCAAAAGACCTGATAATAACGTCTCCAGTGGTTATACTGGTTGGGATTTTTGGTCACGATGAAATGAAAGGTAGGTATAAGATATAACTGCCAGAGAGATTTTCTTGTCTGAATAGTTGTAGGAAGTTGAGATAAGACTAGTAGCTAAGAGGAGTTGAAGTTTTTCTGGAGCTACAGGTTACTACAGATAGTTGTATAGTGGATGTAGAAGGCCTGTAGTAGTTTTGGAAAACCTGGACTATTTTTTTTTTCCTTAATGCAATTTTTCAGCATTAATAACAATCCCAAGAAAATCCTTTTCTCTCCCCTGTATTCAGATTGATTATAGGAGAAAGTAATTTTAACTGCCCAGCAGACCATTAATATACAACACATCAACCTCATCCAAAAGAATAATCAAAATAAGGCATCCATTTCCATCTCCAAATGCATAAATGTTTAAAAATAACATACTGAAATGGGCCAAGAGGAGAACTTTACTCCTCCATCCTTACACATAAGTCCCATAGTGATGCCTGCTTTTATGGACACGCAGGCTTGGAGAGGAAGCCAATGTTAAATAGCTTAAGGTTGAATAGCTTGGCTCCCCTTGGAGCTAGCATCTGTGACCTTCGGAAGACTGTGTAAACCAGAAGCTGGTAAATATTTGTTTCTCAGGGAAACCCAAACAATTAAGAGCAACAAGATTTATTGACAGCAGTGAGTTACAGCAGTGTCGTCATGGGAGGGTGGTTGCCAGCACTTTCTGAGTGTTTCTAAAGTGCCCATCTTACACAACACCATCCTGAACCAAAACGGACACTTTGGTGTTACATTTATAATGGAACCACTGTATTTCAGAAAGTAGGAAGAACATTGTCCTGAGTGGCAATGGACAGTTAGGATTATTTAGCTGCCTGAAGGGACCGTGGCCTCTAACTGCTCTTTCTGCCTTTGAAAATACCCTGAACACTTTTGTTCCTGATGTCTTAGCAATGACTATTTATTCTCTCCATTTGTCTTTGTAGCTGAGAATTTTAATGTATGGGAAACCAGAAATGGCCTATAGGAAATGATGTTAAGTTGCTGATGTTGGGAAGTATGGAAGAATATACTTGATGCAATCTATCTTTTTAAAAGCTTTGGCTTAGCTAGTGTAATGACTAGTAGTGCACAGTACCTCCTTGCATAGTGATGGGCTGGAACTCTGCCTCAGGTGTAATTTGTGAAGCTAATATATTAATTTTGACTTTTTTTTTTTTTTTAGACAGGACTGTAGGCACATTCATATTTTACTGTGAGTTAAATGAATGAGATTATCTACTCCTCTACATACATAAACCTACTTGCCTTTTTAAATCAGGTTTCCTCTGACCAGACTTGTCATTTCCATAGCACAAATTAAGGAAATTTTCTTTGTGAGAACTTGCTTCTTGGACCATAGTTCATCAAACAAGAAGACCAGAAGAGATCAAAAGGTAGGGAAGCCATTGTTGTACCCTATCAAGATGGTCAACATCGGCCTAAACTACTGTATTGTTATCATTGCACAACCTCCAGAAAGTACTAGATCTTTTTAAATCTCTCTCTTTCAATGGCAGGATATCAAATGTACATAATTTAAAGGCAGATTCATTTAACTATATTTCTCATTTAACTCCAGCTCTTGTCCACATCCTCCACTTTGACATGACCTAGGTTCAGAGGAGGTTCCTAAACATCAGTGCTGCCTCTGCAAACAGGGGAGGAGGATGGAAGTGGGAGAGTTCTCTGTGTGTGAGGACTATGGATTTTCTGGCAGTAGCATGGAATCCTGCATCTTCCCCATCTTACCCCAAAAGAACACTGCCAGTCTACCTGAGAGGACATATCTGGCTGATTCGCATCCCTCAGGAGGGCCTGGGTGCATCACTTGGCACCTCAGCAAGGCTGGAGCAGTCTGTCCATGGGCTGCTGGCTTCTAATGTCAGAAAAAGCCCATGGTTCTGCTGAGAGACTCCTAACACCCTCGTGAGATGGGCCACCTGGCAGAACAACAGACAGATAAAACTTTGCAGTACTGCGAAGGTTGTTGACTATTACACATTTAAAACTTTATGATTCCCCCTAAAGGCTTTCATAGGTTTAAGGTCCATCTGCCCTATGCTTTTCTCTTTACCTGTCTACATTTTAATTTCTTTGGTGTGGCGGAAAAGCTAACATGTAGCAATGACTTTTCCACTTCAGGCAAAATCCAAAGGTGCCTTGAAAAATTTGCCGTTGTACGAAGAAAATGATGCTTCACTGCTGTGCCAGTTGCATACTGCAGGGGCTCAGAGCATGGGCTATCTATGGTCCCTCCCTCCGAGAGTCACTTATGTCAATCCTTGATATAGACAGATCAGACATAAATAAACTTGCTGAAAAAAAGTCAATATCACTATGGTGTTTTGAGCTGTAAGTTATTTGTCTGTTAAGTAGACTATGTTTTTTCTGGGCAGGCAGTCAAACCCTTGCTTTTTCATGAGGAAGTCAATATTTGTGCTGTTGCTGGCACAGGAAGTCTAAAGTAAAAAATTAGTAAAAATGAGCTCATAGTACGTTAGTTCTTGGAGAGTGCCTGGGGAATGAGGGGTTTGGCTCACCACTATCCACAGTTTATATGCTTGCCCAATAGGCATCCAGCTCGTACCAGGGGAAGAGGGGAAATGACTGAAGCCACGGTGTGCCAAGACTCTGTCCTGGAGAGGAAAATATGACATAGGCAGTCCAGTTCTTATAACTACCCTAGAAATTTCTTCCAAGAGTGAATTTAGAGCCTGAATCTAGTCTGGAGGGAGATGTCTCTCCCTGTTTGGTGAGTAGGGTCTCCAGTACCTTATACCACTGTATACATCAGTGAGGCTTGCTAGTCACACACCATTCAGTAACTCGTGAAGATTATGAAGGCGAATAAAACACATCCCATCAACGCCTTTGCCATACTCCAGCATGGTTTTATTCAGTCAGAAGTCATTAAGACAAAAAGCCCCCCACAAACATGGTGGTTTCCATCCACCATCCATCCTTCAGCACCTGCAATTCATTCCAGCCACACTCCACACAGTGTGAGGTCTTGGGTACTCTCCCTTAGCTGTCTCTCCCACTCTCAAACCTGAGTGCTTGTGAGCAAACAGAATAGGATCAGCAGGTGCAGGTGCAATGCTTTCAGTCCCAAGGATAAGCCTGAGAGTTACAGATCATGGAGGGACCGTGCCTGGAGTCACTAGGAAACATGTTACTGCTGCTACTGGTGATGACGATGATGATGGTTGGACTTGATCTGAAAGGTCTCTTCCAATCTAGGCAATTCTATGATTTTATGATGAAATTCTGTACAGATTCTATGAACACATTCAGTGACCAATTGAGTGTGGACATCAGGCTCTCATTATCTCATGGAGAAATAGTGCTAACAGCAGCTGATTACACTCTAAGCTTTATTTTGCTAAGCAACAGTCTATATCTTACAGAGCATTTGCTTGAATGTGAATTAGGGAATGGAAGAGGCTGAATCCTAATCAGCTTGTGTGAAAACTCCCTTGATTTCAGAGAGACTTTTTCAGACTGCAGCAAACTCCACGAAGGCTCTTAGCTGTACATCATCTATATGGTGTCCTAATAGAGGAGAACGCCATTTGTATTTCCTCCTCTGGGGTCCCAGAGCACTGGTCGTTCCTTATAGAAACAACTTTCCATTCTAATTACAAGTAAATGCATTGAGACCATTGCAACATGAGGAGCCAGTCTCCATTTCCTTATAATTTTCTTAGACCTGAGGTATGGATCCCAGCTACACTGGTTTTGAACTGGATATATGTATCACTAGGAGCATAGAAACCACAACTGGTTGGACTGGACTCTCTGCAGTGGGGGCAGAGCTGGGAGCTGCTGGGTGTATCCCACCTCAAACAGAAGGGGAAAACCCAGCGTTCCTGCCATTAGTGGTCATACAGCCCAAAACTGCACATTTTGCCACTAGATGTACCCAAGCAAATAAAGTTTGGGAACCCAGTTCAACCAACCACAAAGTCTTGAGGAGGCAGGAGGGTTTTGTACAGGTCAGAAATACTCCTTTTATAGTTAGGTGGACCTCCACACATGCAGAAATGACCTGTGAGCAGAGCAGCTTCTGCCAGGTCTATACGGGTCCTCACTGTACAAAATCAGCAGCTACCACTGTCTCTGAGCAGCCCTAAGCTGGATCCAGAGTGAAGGTCGCTCTTGAAAGTGGCTGCAGATCCCTCTCTGTACCGGCTGCAGTGTGGGTAGTACTGGCTGCCCAGGAGAGAAAAAGCAATGGTTTGATGTGGAGTACCTCTGGTGCCACCAGGCCATCAAGGGAGTAGGTGGACCCCCAAAGAGAAGGTGAAAAATGCCCTCTGCTGTGAAGCTCTGTGAAGGCCATTAGGACGTCTGCTCTGAAATGGGCTTGTTAAAATACACATTCACCTTTATTATCCTGCAGCTGCATTGCCTGACTCATCCCACTGCAGTTGCTCTGAAACAGGAGGTCAAGCTGAAAACTTTCCCAACTTGTTTTTTATTCACCGGGAACATCATGTGTAACCCACTGAGGTAGCAATGCAAGCCATAACTACATCTGTCTTCATGGAAGGCGAATGAAAGGAAACCTGAAAAAAAGAGAGGAAACAAATGAGGCACAGGCTGATTGAAAGACTGTTATTTCACTTTGCCTTTCACAATTTGACACACGATGCTTTCTTGCATCAATGTAGTTGGTGCTAGCGTAACCCAAGTGGGGCATGCCACCCCCAACCCAGGTGTGTCAACAGTATTCCCTTCTTTGCTCCCCATTTTCCTCAAAACCACAGCAAACTGGCACGTAGCAATGGCTTAGCAGACATGGCCTTGCAGCAGGTTTTGGCTGGGATCCCTGCTCTAACTCCTGATCACACTAGATGTCTTCTTCTCCCCAGTGGCAGACACAGGCTTGCACTCAGCCAAAATTTCTTGCCAGCGTTATCCCCAGACACAGACCTCTGCTAGGTCGGATATGGATGGGTACAGTGTGTGGAGGGTTTGCAGACCCCTTTGGTAGGCCGGGGGGGATGCACTGCTCTGCACTGATTTCCTGTTCCTGTTCTACCAGCTCCCGGGGGCAGAGTGTCCTGTGGGCAGCTCCGGCTCCTCCACACACAGACAGTACTTAAAGCCATGAGCATCCCCAGCCTCCCCCTGCCAAACCGGGAACTTCACAGCCTCAGCCCACCTCATCCAAGTCAGTAACTTTCTCCTGCACTTTTCTACACAGACATGGTCTCACCTTACATTGCTTTTAGCTGCAAGAAAGTGTCTCGTTCTTACTGCTTTCTTCTTAACGACTGCTTTCCTGGGCTAAACATCCTTTGCTTTAAATATATATAGGATGACCCAAATGCTATTGTGAATGATTATTCAAGGATGAAGTGCAGACTCCAGTCAAATAATTTTTACAAGACAACTTAAATCAATATGGTCTCTCTGATTAGTGTTTTCTAGAAAAACTCTGCTACGTCATTTCCATTACATTCATCATTTGGCTCACTTTTGCTATATTTCTTCATATGGTACACTATCAAGCATCTGAAGTGTTTGCTCTGTTGTCATCTGAACTGCACTGATTTCTTCTGGAGGAAAGTGTAGCTTAGAAATCCTCCGCTATGGATTTTTGTAATGAATATTTTACAGTAAGCCACTTGTTACTAATGAGCCTAATTTCACTTGTGCAACTCTTTTTATAACCTTTACTCTTAAAAAATAATTGGGAAAATTTACAATGGTAATTGAAGTGTTTGTTAACTGATAGCATACTTACAATATTACACTGAACATGGCATTGCAATTTAGGTCATTTTTCAGCTTTGTATAGGAAAAAAATAGCTGCAAGCATGGAAGCCAACATTTTTCACAGCACACCTCTGAATTTTCTTTTTTTATTGCAGACTCTCTACTGTAGTACAGCAATGATTTAAATAGAAAATATACTAAAAGCCTGAAATATAAATCTCGTTTAAAGTCTAAATGATGTGCATGATTAAAAATGTATTATCTGTTCCCAGCAAATCATATATAATTGAAAAACTAATGTTTTGCTAATTCTAAACACCATTGAGTGAGTCAAACATTAGATCTGATCTTCCAAATTACATTTGAGAAAAATAAGATCGTGTCTTCACTGCATCCCACCTTGTGTTAGGTCTCTTCCTGAGATTCATAAGTTAGCTGTTTAGTCACTACCTGCTCTCTTGCT
Organism: Nycticryphes semicollaris; assembly: GCA_013400055.1. Classification (NCBI taxonomy): domain Eukaryota; kingdom Metazoa; phylum Chordata; class Aves; order Charadriiformes; family Rostratulidae; genus Nycticryphes; species Nycticryphes semicollaris. Next base: position 387,742 of record VXBJ01005120.1, read on the forward strand.
AATGGACATTAAATACTCCTCCAAAGGTGCTGAAGATTGGAGCTGCCATCTAGAGATAATTTGTCTGTTGACAAAGGAGGGTACTGGCTGAGTAGGCTCCCTAGTCAGACGATGCTAACTGCCTAAAAGTGGAGCAGGGAGAAACCTTGTTTTGGTAATGATAATATTTCTTTGTCACTCCAGAGCAAGGAACTGGAAAAGATTGGGCTTTGTTTCAATTATAAGTGAAAGAAAAAAAAAATCTCTGGGCAAATAAATGGCTTTATAAGGATCGTGATTCTTACTATTTCTATTAGCTGGCTTGACATGAAGATGAAGTAGGTCTGAGAGGGACTCTCATAGCAAATCTGCATACGATTATAAGACCTGCTTCTCTGGCACTGGTGTTAAATCAGTTCAGTTAAATCAGCACTGGCTCCTGTGGCAACGCACTGTAATCAGCTGGCAACAGACCTGTATAAACTGCAGCCCATATGCAGAATTCATTTGGAGAGTACCTGATGCACAATCAGTTTGGTTAACTCTGCATCACTCTGGGCACAGGAACATTTAGCCTGAGCCTCATTTGGCCTCTCTGAGGTTACAGAGATCGCTGGTTCTTCACATGAGTCAGCAAAACTGGTGTAAGGCTGAGCAGTGTCTGGCCTAGCATTGCTGAGGGAGAGGAAAAGGCACGTTACTTTTGCCTGGGAGTGTGTCAATTGACAGGAGGAGTGTGTTTTGGCTGCTGCTGACAATACAGTTGCCCAAGCCACAACTGACCCCTTTGTGGTACATCTGGATCTGGGGTGAGCAGGATTTAATTGTGTGTTCTCAGTCCCAGCTTATGGCTTTCCACCATACACAAAGCACTTTATCAGTGCTGGGGGCTGTTGACCATGACTCAGTGACAGAAGACCAGTCCAGTTTCTGTGTGTTGGGTGGGCCTCATGCACAAAAGGTTCTCTCCTGATGGTGGGTCACCAGTTGCCTGCACAGCCAGTAGCACTCTCCTGGCCTCTGCTTCACTGAGGGTTGGGGCACTACATCTGCTGGGGGGCCACACAGCAAGGAAGGCTGAGAAGCTGATCCAGGCTGCAGAGACTTCTCTGATGGTGTATTTTTGGATTTGCCCCACTCAGCATCAGTTCCTGGCATAACATCCCAGCCCTCCACATCAGAGCAATTGTGGGAGCACAGGCAAAGGGCTGGTGGAGGACAGGGTCTATCAGTGAAGAGAAGGTGGTGCCAGGATTTTCTTATGCCAGAACTGCTGCAGAAATGCTCCTCAAACTCAATCCTACACCGAAGGCACAGCCCCCACCCTGTTCCCCCATGCTCACTGCTTGGTCTCCTGGGGAAAGCGTGATTGCACTGTTCTGCACTTCATGTTATTGAAATCTGGTATTTTATGGGGTTAAATGGGGGGAACCAGTACCTTTAAGGATGAGGAACATTTAGGGCCTGGTCCCTCATCACCAGCACACATGACTGTTGTGGAGCGACAGATGTGACTGGTCTCCAGTTTATGCAAAACAGGAAAAGCATCAGACCAGAATCTTGAACTTAATGGCACAACTTTGCTAACAACATCTGAAATACTTCACAGTTGTCCCAACATCGACACAGACGAAGTCAGTGGAAAAGAGAACCAAGGCATCCCTTTACTCCTTCATCTTCACTGCCCTTATGTGCCAATTTGCCAGAAAGGAGGAAGTTTTTTTAGCAAGATTTGTGGTCCATAATGTCATGACAAAAGGGGTGTTCAAGCAGGAAATAAATTTTCAGAGCTATACAGCAATTAAGAATAATGTTTTTGGAGTCCTTCCACACAAACATAGCAGACCATGTGCAGGTACCAGTCCACTTATCAAGAGAGTTTAAGCCTACTAGAAGAGCTGCTCAGCATGCATGATCCACGTTAGGATCCAGTCAGCTCCAAAATACCCCTCGATTACAGGGGTAAAACAGAATTCCATGACATCACATAAATAAATACAAACAAATAGAGTAAAAAGGCTTTACCTTGGGCTTGAGCAAAAGGTGAAACTTCATAGTCCTGCAGGATCCTCCTCTGCCCCCAAGTCTGCTGGCTCATCATGCAGCAAAACGGCCTGGCATTTAGCAACCCTGTCAAGGTTTGCAAGTCCTGAGCGTGTGTTCCTGACCTGGAAAGCAAGGTGTCAGGAGGAGATTCCTGAACATCTCCACCCAGACTTACGCAGAGAAAAATAAAAGCAAGGTTTAAGAGGTCAGAATGTGTAGCCTGCTTAGAGCTACTATTCCTGGTAGAAACGAGACCCTGAAGGACCTATGTGAAAATCAGTGATAATCCCCATATACGTGCTTCTAATTGGGACAAACTGAAAGTGAGAAAGCTGAGCAAGTCAGCTCCAGCCCATCCACAGGGGTTCTGGGCTTGTTCCCAGCTGGTAACCGAGAGCACAATTACGCAAAGCCTCCCCTATAAACAGATTTTGGTTTATTATGGCCAAACTGGGGGAATCTATTTCTGTCACTGCTTTGTGCAAATGTGTTACCCTTGTGATTTCCAGTTAGGTCACTCCAAGTCAGCTGCTTTGGCTCTGGCTGTCATTGGAAACTCCTCTGTCTGCCTGGTCCCTGGCCCCTTTACTTGCCCGCCTGGGATCGGCTACCGGATAAGGGGGGACAAGGGGATGCGCCTGAGGCTATTTTGGTAGCTCTGAGTTATGGGAGAGTCATGTGAAGCAAAGAGCCCAGAAATGCATGTCAAATCGAACCAGTGACTAATCACGATATTTTGGTTATCTTTGTGCTTGCCGGGCAAAGATTTATGGTCTTAGAAAATCTTCACGTAGTAATCCCCGGGCACTGATTTGATCGTCAGCGGAGGCTTCCTAGGAGAGCGCGAAAAGAGGGCAAAAAGAGGACGAGAAGGGGACTGCTATCCCAGGGTCGGTGAGGTCTAAACTTACCTGAGTTTCAAATACAAACAAGAGAGGAGAAAAACCAGTGCTCCCTTCTCATCTGTGTCTGCTCAGAGCCGTGAGCTGTCAACCAGAGAGGATACATGTGAGCTGTCAACCAGAGAGGATACATTTGATCTGCCTGCGGAGCAAGAAGGATCGAGGGGGCCGGCTGAGCAGACACAAAGTGTCATTTGTTGGGATTGTCGTCTAGCTCCCTCATCTGTCACCTGATGGCCAGCCCAGCAAGTGCTCAGCGCAACCATGGACCATTCATCCTTACTCAAGCAACAGAGGAGAGAAAAGTAAGCATCCTACAGCTGTTATGGCATTCAGCTGTCTTTTTCTGTAAAGGAATGCATTGAATTTACTACAAATCTACTAACTGTCCCCTCATACCAAGCAAGAGACTGATTTTTTTTTTTTTTTTTCAGTTGGGCTAGTCTCTAACAGCTGGAGGTCTGCTGGGCATTCAAGCAATGACTGCTGAGTCGGGCAGCTGTTCCAATATCTAATTGCATTTTAGCTTTAATAACTCAAGGGGAAAGAATTGCATAGCCTACCATGAGCTATTTCCTTTCCTACTGCAAAGCACACTGCACTGCTGTGCTCACTCAGTACCAGACCCTGAGAGCAGAGGGCTTTCTGTGTGATATTTTGCTGAAAGTGAAAGAAAACGAGTTTCCTGCGCACAAGTCCTTGTTGGCATGCTCCAGTGACTATTTCCGAGCCATGTTCAAAAGTTATAACCAAGAGTCTAAAGCCAGTGTAATTCATCTGCAAGTTGTCTCACCTACCGGTCTCCAGCACGTCCTGGATTTCATTTATACTTCCTTGTTGCCCCTTTCCTTTGAAAGCCTGGAAGATACCTTGGAAGCTGCAAGCTACTTGCAAGTGACTGATGCTATTGGCTTGTGCAATCAGTACTTAGTTAACAATCTTGCCTTGGAAAACTGCTGCTTCTCTGCCAACATAGCCAGGAAGTTCTACCTGCCAGATGCCTTAGTAGCAACAGAAAAATACATTGTCAATAATTTCTGGAAACTGCTGGACTTGGATTTGTCAGGACTGCTCGAGCTGAACTTCAGGTCTTTGCTGGTAGTGGTTGAATCACCAGACCTCCCCATGGTGAAAGAAACCCGCCTGCTGAATCTTGTGCTGGTGTGGCTGAAGCAGGATAAATCCAGGTTGGCTCATGCTAGCAGCCTTTTAGAGCACATAAGATATGGCCTCATCCCAGTGCAAGAGCTGAGAAGAACCTACACACAGTCAGAAGTACCCCTCTCTGCAGGTATTAAGTGCTTGATCATTAAAGCAATAAATTACCACACATCTGTTTTCAAACAGCCTGTCCTGCAGGATAAGTCCACCACACTGAGGAACCAGAAAACTCGGATCATTCTGCTGGGAGGGGGGACAGTAAGTGAAGGGCTCATCACCGACGTGGTGGCCTTTGATGTTTACAATCACAAATGGCGAGCTCTCACACATGTGCAGGACAAGGTGCAAAACCACAGCATGTGTGTGGTGGGGAACTTCCTTTACGTCTTGGGTGGGGAAATAGAAAGTGGCACCCCAGGTAGAGATAAAACCGAAATGACCTTATCGGTTACAAACAAGGTCCATCGTTATGATCCGAGATTTAACACGTGGACCCAAATCACAGGCATGCTGGAAAAGAGGTGCCAGTTTTCTTGTTGTGTCTTAGGCCAAGATATCTTTGCCATTGGTGGCAGGGGTGAGGATGGGTCATTGCATTCGTCTGTGGAAGTCTACAACATCAGCAGGGACAGATGGACAAAGGCCAGGGAATTGCCATGCAAGATACATGGCCATGCCAGTGCCATTTGCAAGAATACTATATACATCTCGGGCGGCAAGTATACAGACCCAGCCAGCACAAGCAAGGACCTATATTCTCTGAGTTCGCTTGAAGGGCAGTGGATGAAACAAGCTCCCATGAGCATTGCTCGGTTTGGGCATCAGATGGCAACAATCAGAGATGCCATATTCACGTTTTTAGGATTATACGAACCATTCTCTGAAATAGAAAGATATGACCCTGATCTAAACCAATGGACTCGGTTAAGACCACTGGTCTATGATCGGTTTTGCTATGGCCTGGCAGTGGTAGAGGAAACAGCTCTTCTTATTGGGGGTAAGAAATGGCAGAACTCACGGGAGGTCCCCACACAAGATGTGGTTGGCTATGACATTGACAATGATGGCTGGGAAGAGATCTGCAAAGCTCCCTTGCCTTGGTGTGGGCTGCAGTGTGCGGTGCTGCAACTCTCTGAACTGGCCGATGAGCAAGACAGTGACAGCCAGCAGAAGAGGCCACCACACTGCTGAGCACACACACAGAGGAATAATCATCCCAGGAGCTAAGCCAGCGTGGAGGTCCTAGAGAAGAAGAAAATTGCAACGCACTGAACATGATCAAGCGGAGGTTTTTGCTTTGATAAGCCATACACTGGCTCCAGCATGGGAAAAGGCAATGGGATTTATAGAACTGGAAGTCAATCTCACTAAGGAAGGATGTAGCACGTTTACAGGCGATGAGCGAGAACTGTAATCCTTGACTTTTGAAGAGTAATACCGAGATAGCAATTAATAGGTGTTGCAAGTCAGATTTTTCAAAGGTTAAAAAATATAATCTGTCTTTTCTGTTTTCTTAATCAGAGGTAATTTTCCCAGCTGGTAAGTGCTATTGAATTTTTATGCTATGGCTAAGCAAAATAAGTGAGATGTATAAAGACTAGAAAATTGATGCCTATGAGAACTAATAATAAGTACTGTCAAAGTGAAAGTATTACTTGATATGCTACACACTAGGCAAGAATGTCTTGGGTAACCAGCATGAAATTACTGGACAGAAAGCACAGATTTTTTATATGTAGACTCAGTTATGCCATAAGTCAAAACAGTGACTGTTTCATAGAGCCACTTCTCTCTGAGCAGCCTTTGTTGTAGCATGCCTTTCAGATGCTTATTTTGCGTTGGAGGCACACTAACACTAAAGTACATGTCTTTTGTATGCAAACCTTGTCTTAGTTTAGATGGCCAGAGCTGAATGGGCATACTTATTATCAGGCTCTAAGAAACATGTTACGGGAGTTGCTGCAACTAGAGCCTTGATACTTACCTTGGTAGCATATGCAGCTTTCTTGTACTTGGTCATAACAGTAAAATTGTTCATAGCTGTTGAACTAGTACATGAGAGAATCCTGAGGTCAAAAAAAGGTTTACTTTCATCAAAGAGTACAAAGGGGAGGGAGGTAACTGAAGGTTTTCAGACATCTTTATTCGGAGTCTGCCTACAAATGAAACAGCAATAGTCTCACTTCTTTTTGGCCATGTTGGCAGAGTTTGAAGGCACAGATTAAAATAGGAGGATCTGTCAAATGCAGGCAAAATGGTCAGATGCCACAGAATCACTTTGGTAAGGAGTAAATTGAATCTCGAGTCACAAACGTTCATTTAAAAGCTAAATTTATTGTACTTCATTTTACAGTGTTCCCTTTCTAGGCTGAGAGTTAATACAATAAAAATATATATAGAAGAACATTTAATAGTCTCAAAAGAAGGCAGCACAATGGAGAGGACACATGTTCTTTGTCACTAGACTAGCTTAAAAAACTGTAATGTTTAATTTTCACCTTTAAAGCAATCAAGCTGACTTTACTAATGTAAAGTGCAGGCAGAATAGCTGTTGCATAGCAACAGATCTAAGTCTTCTGAACTGCCTTGGTTTTGACAAGGAATCAACTACACAATGTGCATATACATCCATCAGATATAAAGATTTTTCTATATGAATATATTTACTTTTGGTCCAGTAAAACAATAGCAAGGGAATCTAATTGCTTGGAACAATAGCACAATCCATTTCGAGTCAAGCATTTTTAAAGAGAAATTTACAAAAACCTCACAAATTTAATATACAAGTCAGTACCCATGCAGTAAATAAATGTCCAGTTTATACAAACAATATTCTTCTAATGGTACAAATATTACACGGGATCCAGAATTCTATACAAACGTTAATACATGATTTGTCATCCATGTTGACTTGAATATAGGATTACTGAAAATGGGCTACAGAAAGGCCACTCTTCTGTACAATTGTGCAAAATCTGCAAAACATTTGCAATCCAAATGCAATAAAATAACAAGAAAGAAAGAGAGAAAGAGGGAGAGAACAAGAAAAAAAAAGAGAGAAAGAGAAAAAAAGAGAGAAAGAGAGAAAGGGGAGAAAGAGAGAAAAAGAGGGCGAGAAAGAGAGTGGAATAAAAAGAAAGGAGGAGAGAGAAAATAAATCTATCTATTCTTCCTTCATGGGTATAACTGTCAGGAAATATCAGAGCTCATAAAGTTTAAAGTACATTCACTGGGCTGTACAGGCAATAGTCTAGAGTTGGTTAAGAGTACAACTCACTGTAGCAAGTAAAAAGGAGGCTTTTCCTTTTCACATGAGCATTATTAAATCATGTCGTGAGTCCTAACTTATGCAGCAAAATACTGAAAAGCAGCAGAAATATTTTGTCATGCTCTGATCGCTTTTTGAAAACAAGCCCATAAAAAGAAAATAGGTGATTTAGGTTTCCCTCCCACTTTCCTATTCCAGGTATGTGCCTAACTCTAAAGAATTTATTATTTCTAAGTTAGTTATTTCTAAGTTAGTTATTTCTACTCACATTCACCGGGTTGTCTCCAGCACATCTCAAATATCATGGCAGTTTAAAACATTTTAATTGGCTTGTGAAGTCAGCAGAACCCAGAGGCATCCCTTCCCCTTCAAAAGCAAACCAGAAACTTTTTCACTCCTCAGTTATTTTTTTGGGTTCTGTGCTCCGCTCTGCTCCCATCACACATTTTCCCTGCATACAATACGGCCAAATTTCACAGCTCAGAAAACACATAGGAGACTACTTGAAAAGACCTATTCATTCCATTTCTATTGTGGGAATTTTCAAAGCCTCTCAGATTTGGAGCATTTCGTTGGGAACCTTTTCCACTGCTGCTTTTCTGGGCAAGGGAATTGTCGCTATCAAGAATGTTCAAAGTCGACATTTTCTCATTTGCAAAATCTGCACATTATACTGATACCTTCAGTACAAAAGCAGCATAAATGACAGTACCATCACTATTTTTTTTAAAAAAATCAACCAAATGTGATTAAGAGACAAATAACATATAATTTGGTCTTAATTAGAATACAAACCAGCATCCCTTTGCACTGATGGCAAACCTTAGCAACAGGCTTTTAAAAAGCACAAGGAAATAAAACCTAACCTTTTGATACTTAAATTCACATCAGTCATTTCTGTCTGCTGATTTTCACCCTTCTGTGTGGTTGACAGAAGTGAAACACAACCACCATATAGCACTTTTTTCCCCCTGTTATTTAAGAAAACTCCTAGAGTTTCTTATTAAATACAAAAATTGGTTTTCTCCCACCACCAAAATAGTACCTGCACTCCAAAAATGCAATGCAATACTGGAATTATATAATATAAAATATCATTGTAAAAGTGACCTTTGATAACAAAACCTTTAGCTTGTGGAACTACCTGCATGAAGGTCACAGTCTTCCAAAAATGCTTTTAAATATGTTTCTTTAATAGGTAAAGATCATGTTTGTTCACAGAAGGTAAACACAAGCAGAGCATTGGTAGCATATAAAATATACAAATCTTCATTAAAGACATGATATCGCTGACCATTGAAGGTTTACTTCACACAGCTGAGTAACATTAAAATATAATTTATTAGAGCTCCCACCTATTGATATAAAAACTACTTTATGCACTTAAGTATAGGACTGGAGTGTAACAAATGGACAAAAAGAGAGACCTTTATACATGTGTTTCAATGTAAGAGTGAGTGTGCGCTAAGGAGGCTATAAGTGCATCAACCTCAGACGAGCCATTAACTGAGCCCCTCGGGGTGCTGCGTTGATAGATGTCCATGAAGAGATCAAGGTACGTTTGTTTCCATTCTTGAAAGTCTCTAGATGTCAAAGATGGATTATCCAGAACTTTATCTATAATGGCTACTTCTCCTTCCCTGGCCTGCAGGAGAAAAGGAACAAGCAAAGAGTCCATGTGAGTGATGTGTTACTGGCAAAATCAATCATGCGGGTGGAAGGAGAGAACAGGGGGGCCCAAACTCTAGCCCTGGGGCCCATAGAAGCAGGGGGACTATTTGACTGCTATACAATCACTTGTGAGCAGAAGTCCTTCCTACAGGGTGTCACACATCACCCTACAGGGCAAGGGCTTCCCTCGCCTTCTCCCGGACCCTCAGAAACAGTCCCTATTCCCCCTCCTCACCCCTTGTTCAGCTCAAGAAAAAGCAAGCCCTGCGGTATTTACTATTAGCTGCCTGCATTTCTCAAGATGGGTTTCGCATGACAAAGTGCCATCTGTTTGCTCTTCGTGATCAGTATAAGAAATGCTGCGTGGGTGCGTGGGATGCAGACAGATGGCCTCTCGCCTGCCAGCACAGCTAAGCCTTTTTTACCAAGCTTGTCATGGGGACATCTGAGTGCTACATTGCAAAGGCTTGTGCAAGGGACCCCTCTGCTAATGATAACTCATCTTCATTAAATATCTAGTGTATGTAATGCGCTGGCTGGCTGCAACCTCCTCCTACCACTGCAGTGGCAAAGAGAAGGCAGAAACAGGTAAAATCTAACGTAGCTACTCATACCTCCTAACCCACCATCAAGGCAGGTGGTGTGGCTGAATCATAATCACTGCCCAATGAGTAGTTTATCCAGAGATGACAGGCAGCCAGTGCAGATCAGAGTAAGGCTCTGATAAACCCGCAGCCACTTGCAATTGTTGCAAGTGGTGGAAGCTGGATGCAACAGACTTAAGCCTTGGAGACACAGCTAACACACAGGTTTCCAGCTCAACTCCTCTGCACAGGAATGGTATGGTCACCAGCAACCTTCCCACTACCCCCCTGACAGATGGGTTTCACACTCCTCATTGCTTAATCACATTTTCTGTGTCCATACTATGAGTACGTTAAATCTTTCTGGGGAGCAGGTTGAAAGGAAATATTAAGCTGTGTCAGCCCATGTTGGTGGGAGAGGATCAGAAGGTCAGAGGTGTCATCCATAGGCAGTAGGTTGAAAGGTATTTTTCATGCTTTGCAAACAGCAGCTAATTAACACCGTGTGTTAGAATACTTACTTTTGGAAATGGAGGTGCAAGCCAAGAATGCCCAGTGGATATTAAATCTTGGTAATTCTGATTACCATATCTTTGCTTCAACTACTGTAAACTGCTTATCACAGATTGTGGTTGGTACCCACACCTATGCACTACCAGCCAGCTAGCTCATACTCGCTGGCAGTGGCAGAACAGTTTTGTGTTGTATCATAGGAAAGAGAGCAGAGGGGTTTTTCATTAAGGACTTAGCTGATGGAACAGAGAGCCTATGGACAACAAGAGCTAGGAAAAATGTGGAGGACTGTCTCAGGCTACTATTAATTTGGATAAATTCAAGGAAAGTTCAGAACATCAACATAATCAGGCCAGTGCAAGTGGCTGCATTCAGGAAGGAGAAATTAAAGGCATGAATAAAGGGCAAGAATAACCAATTAGGTAAAAGCAGTAGCTATTGGTAGACATGATGACCAGGACTACCAGTAGTATGGCAGAGATGGAGCACTAGGCTATAATGGAGCTAGAAACTCATTACGAGTTACCATGATGCCATTGCATAACTGGCACATGTCACTCTACACTGTTGTTCTACACACAAACCAGCAATTATCTGTCTTTGGTACTTGCTGCCATTTTCAATTACTGATATCATGCACTTAAGAATGATTTCTGCTACTCAAGGTCAGAATAAAAATGGCAACAAGTTTAGATCTGATGGGTCACAGAGATGTGCTGGTTTTGGAATTCCCTGGAGGAAAGCAATTCCATTTGTAGGAAGCCATTGGCATACTGTAGCTCAGGTATCAATAAATGCTAACAAGACACTTAAGCACAGTAGCAAGCTGCTGATACTGAGCCACAGTTTTGGTACAAGCGATCCCACCATGGTGCAAAAGCACAGTGTGAGCCTCCTGCCATCCCAAAAAGTCTGTGAGTACTGTGATTTTGTTTCAGTTTCTCACACTTGCAGAAGTCATGTGAAAAGTACATGTATCTTGACATTTTCTGCCAGCCTCCAATCTGTAACGATTCACATATAACACTACAAGGAGCAGTTGCCTTCAATGAGATGATGCAGTGCAGAAAGTTAAGCACGCATAAGATTTTTTCAGGATGGGAGCCCCATAGCGTGAAAATAATATTGCTTAAATGCTTCTCTAGGTGATGGAAAACTAAATTAATTAATGTTGATAAAGGCCTCTTTGATGAAAGCTGTTACAAAATCCACTGTACAATTATCTAGTGACTTAAAATGTGGTAATTTAATATAGTTAACAGAGTCCCTGGGGAAATCCAGCATATTGTTTGCTGAAATCTTTATCAAGACAGAATTGAAACTGCTGTAACAAACAAAGAAGTTTACAGGGAGGCTAAATGAGCTGTGGTACATTTAGAACAACCATAAAAATCTTAAAATCTGTCATTACTACTATCTATTTATTTAATCAATCCTACTGATTAAATACAATGATACTACCATCTTACACAGAAAGCAAGCACATGGCTTCCTCCTGGACAAGCTCAGCAGTCAGAAAATAATGAAGCATTTCAAAAGGCACTGCTGTCTTCTGAAAGGCTGACTTTGCTTAACTTTAGACGTTGGCAATTGCAGGGCGAATGTGTTTTGGTAAATGAAAATGTTCAGGGACAAAAAAGGGATCAAGGTTTCCTCCAATAATTTGGTGTCTAATTCTGTTAAACTAGCTGGAGGAGGAGCAGCTGACAGATTTTACCTGGGCAGAAACTGGTCCTCTCACTTCAGCTCCTCTCCCAAGGCACATATTTCCCTGCTTCATGACCAGTGTTTCCCCATGTCTCCCTTATTCCACATTCTAGGTTCAGCCTGGACTCCAGCTGCTCACAATTAATCTCCGAATGCAATACAGTCCAATCCAACCCTGGGGCATGATTTTTCCTCCCTCTTTTATCTCACCTTTAAAGTGCTTTTCAGAATTCGCAGCTGGTGCAGTTTTTCATTGACTACTGGATCGCTACATCTCTTTATAAAAGATTTCTTATACTCCAGCTTAGTAGAAATCCGGTATTCTCCTAAAGGAGACAGGCTGGCCTGCTCCAAGGCTCTGTACAAATCTTGCAAGGAGTCTGCTGTTTTTTCCTCTTTAGTTTCAACTGTAATGAGAAAAATAAAAANAGGAACAATGTATCATTAATGTGATTATAGGAAGATCTATCAAAACCCTTCACAAAACATTTAATACGTTTAACTAGACCATAAGGAGAATGTTTCACACCTGCTAAGTTCCAGAAAATAAGTGCTGCAATTGTAACTGCTCCTTCTCACTAACTATTGCCTTCATGAGAAAGGGAGAAACACTTCCAAGAAACGTAAAGTCTTGACCCAAAAAAGAAAGAAGAAAAAAAAGAGAAATAGTGCAAGGTGTAGTAATATTGCAGTGATATACTGTCAGGAACCACATCTCTAGCGTTGCAGATAAATATGCTGGTGACTTTGTTACTACAAGGAAAGGAAAGCTGGAAGCATCCTGCTGAGGAAGCTGATCAGGGATCGGATCTCAGCCCAAGAGTGCTGATACAGCATTCAAAATTATATTTATGATGGTGGCCTTGGAATGACATGTCATTTTCTGCCCTAGAAAAGTCCACTTCTTTTTGTCTCTTATTTCTGATACTCAAGGGTGTTGTTCAGTAGTAAGTAATACTGTCACTTGCGGTAGTTTTTAACTCTACTATTACCTGAAGGTTCAGCAGCAGACTATGGGCTGGACGTAAGACAGCATTCATGACAGCCTACCCAACAGTGCAGCAAACCAAACCAGAGCTGTTTGCATTCTAGGTTTATTAATTTATTTATTATAGGTTCTACAATATTTGTTCTAACTAGTACTGGGAACAGTTTAAAGATAAAAATAAAAAAAGAAGTATTTTGCTTCTCTCAAAACAAAATCAAGCAAAGGCTGGGGATGAAATGTAACTCTCACATGAGCATTTGAAATGCCAAAAGAAACTGTTTGATGACTCCATGCAAACTTGGGAAGTGTCAGTGAAGTGCCAGGATTAGCTGAGCACTGACCAGGAGAAGTCCCAGGGGAGCGGGGTGGGCAGCTCTGTCCCTGCTGGCCCTCACACACCAAGACACTGGTACATGCAATGGCCAGTTGCTGTTTGCACACAGCCTCCCAGTTGTCTCCAGAGCCCACAGGACCCTCCCACTCATGCCTGGCTTTTATAGTGGTGTATGTTTTCCTGACCCAAGCTGCCCATGTCCTCAGGATATTTTCATGAAAGCTCTTATAGTAGGGCTACAGCTGTGTTTGGTCTCAAGTACTACTTTTATCCTGTGACTGGCTCTGCACCAAGACATAGCCACCTCTGCTGGCTGAAAGTTCAGCACATGCTGAAGTACGCCTAAGTAGTGAAGCTCAGACTCCTCAGGTATTTAGAAGGTTTTTTATTGAGCACCATCAGGGATGACAGCTTGTGTTTAGAAGTGACAGTTCTAGCCCACCAGAGCTACCTGAGGCAACCTCCCATCCAAGCCCCTAGCATGCAGTACAGCAACTACTCACCTCATGCTCAAGCAACAACTGTGGAGACTCAAGTCTACGCACCCCATCACAAAGAAGTGTTATTTGTACAGATCTTTACACAACCAAAGAATTTTGCAGTCAGCAACTAATCTAGCTATATCTCTCATCAGTTTACTCTTTGCCCTTTTCAAGGGGTGTCTCTTTAAAGCACTCTTTTTTTTTTTTTAATTTTAAGAGTGAAGAAATGTTAAAGGCTTTATATTGAAGGAGGTGTTGGGGTCTGTACAGAGCTCCTTAAATCCTCCCATTGTGTGCTACCCTGCTTGGAGAGCTGGATTCATCACTGTAAGAGGCAACCAGGACTTAAACAGAAATGAGATGCATTGCTCTTTCTTGTCGATTTCTTTCATGTTAAAACATCTAATGTGTAAAAGGGTTAAACATTCAGTAGCTGAATACTTAAAGATTGGTTAAAACCCCCTGCAGTCTTGATTTTTGTGCTTTCACAAAAAGTTCATGCAGCAATGAGATTAGATGTTTGGGATCTATCAGTTCCTGTTGCTGAACACTGAAGTCCACTGGTCTGACAGCCGAGGAATGGAAGTGATTTGCTAAAGGGCAAAGGGAAAAAAAACACCTTCATCGACTAGGGGAGCATTTCCTATCTGTTTCTGTCTTTCTCTTATCCCTTGTTATGCAAGGCAAAAAAGATCTTTCCTCGGGTCTCTTCCCCAGAAGCATTGCCATGTTGTACCCTCAGGGGATTAGTGGAGAGAAAGCCTGCTGAAGAAGAGAATCAGTGCTTTGACTCCACGTGATCTGAATTTACTTTGCTAGGGTTGGTGTAGCACCTGGATCAGCAACCAGCCACCGTGTCCAGACGTGCCATCAAAAACCCATGGCTTCCATGTTACTAAAGGTCCCCACCATGGCAAAAGACAGTGTTTGAGTTCAACCCTGACGTTCAATCCTGAATGACAAGTGCCTTTATTGAATCTGGAAGGCGTGTCTGTGTGGGTTCAAACACCGGGCTGGGGAGCTTCTGCTGCCTTCCCTCCCTGCACCACTGTCTCGGTGGTCTGCATGGCTGATGCTCTTCATAGCTCACCTCCTCTGGTATCCAGCCAGTGCTCAGCATGGGCCTCAGAGGGACTGCTGACAATGGGAACAGCTCTGAGGTTGCATGGGAAGAGGCGCAGGACCACAGTGGCATGACGCAGTCAGGGTTAGGCAGCAGAGCACTGATGGTATCGACACATCACCACCACCTGGCTGGGTCTGCCTCCCTTGGGCTCTGTCACCACCTCAGTGCTGTAGATATGAACAGCATATAGAAAAGGGGATGGGATTTGCTACAAAGGAAAGAGCAGGGAAGAAAAACAGCAGGTCACTTCCTTTAAACGTCTTGCTGCAGCTGAGGCTGGGGAAGCTCAAACAGTGCAAGACGCCACCTTGTTCCACCTACAGAGGGGGGGAGGGCAGCAGGCATCACAGTAACACATCTCAAGCCTTTAATATTTTACAAAGAAACACTGAAGGTGGTGGTAGAGCTGTTCTCAATGGGTCTCAGTAGGCGGGAATGAGATTATACATGAATCTCCTCTCCCTCACCCTTCTGCTAAAGGTTTTGATTGATTTCCTGTAGGTGCCGGTGAAACCCTTAGTACCATAAAGCATCTGAGGTACTTGATTAGATATACAGCTGAGCTTAAAACATATATTCTTTTTTTAAATCAGTGGATTTGTATGCAAGTCATGCTATTGGAGCAGGGCTGTTTTCCTAGGGAAGAATAAGGCCTCAGGTAATGCCTTGTTTAAGTAGAAAATGTGGCCTAATGGGATTTGCAGGTGACCTCAGAACAGCAGGCAACACAGCAGGTTGTTTTTCACCCTCACTTGGCTGCTGAGCCACGGGTTGCATCTCCCCCCTTTCTCTGAGTACACTGTCAGGTAGCTGTTTCCACCTCCTGCAAAAAAGAAGGGTCTCTGAAGCAGTGATTTTGTCCCCTGCCCCACTCACACCCAAACAACTCTGGAACAGAAATAAAGCTGCATAAACTCTGCAGCACACAGGATCTACATTCAGAACCATATTTTCCAAATATGGGAATATACAGGTACTAAATTTTTTAACAATGAAGCTTCTGCTCTGTCTTCAAGTGAGTGCAAAGCCATTTGCACTAAATTCAGTAGGTAAAGAATGCATCAGTGCAGTAAATGGTGTGTTATTAGTTTTCATTATTCTGCTTTTCACATGACAGAGTTTCTGAGCTTTTTGTATTTTGCCCTCTCTTCTTAAAATTCCATAATATTTGTATCTACTTTTATATTTTCTCAGGAGAGGGAGCTGGAGAATGTGGCTGGGTGTGGGAAGCACTAAGAGGTCAGGAATGGTTTGGGTTGTTGTCATTCAGGAAAATCTGATGACATTTCTACACTGTGCTGTCATTTATTTTTCAAAATAGCATGCTCTGAGCTCCATGATGTACTAAGTGTAACCACCTCCTGCCTCCATTGGGCTATTCATTTTTCCATTATTTCCCTTTTACAAACTAAGATCCTAAGAGCTATATATAAGAACATCAGCCACTTGAATGAAAAGCGACCAGAGAGAGACAGTTAACATTGGTATTTACATGGATCAAGAGATAAATGATTGGTCCATGTAAACTCACAATTCAGGATGATGGTACTGTATCAGGGCCATGAAGGCCACCGTTGCACTGCTAAAACATCACACTCTGGGCACAGAGAATCTCTAGGCACACATTTCTCATAAATCTGCTCTGAATACATGGAATAACCTCCAGTAATTTTCACTGGAGATTCCTGCGCTTCTCTGACTCACATTCCCTGTAAAAGCTGAAGCCACTGGAAGCTTGCGTGGGTTCCACTTGCATGGGGAAATGCTTTCAGTGAAATTCTAGAGGAATCACTGGTTGCACCAGTGACTACAAGTGTACATAGCTGCCCCTGCAAGGATAGTACAACACAATCCTAAATTTTGTTACCTACTGTGCTGACAAGGTCAGGGTTTGAGACCCCTGTACTTTGAGACCCCTTTGTGCTTTGCCAGTGCCTCCTAATTCCCCATCATCTTCAGACTCCTTGTCCTGACTGACGAACACTGCTGCCACCCTGATGGCATTCTCTGTTTTTCTGCTATCCTTTTTGCTGTTTGCTACCTTTACAGCTTAGTGACGCACTTTCCTTCATCGTGCAACTCCTCTCATGCCCGCCCACTCCTCTACTTGCTATTAGACCTGCATTTGAACAAAATTACCATCCTCTGCAAATCTCGAGAAAGCCAAGCTGCTGCAAACTCTGTGACAGAGTGTTAACAAGGCATAACCAGTCAGACTGAAACCCCCCAGCTCCACTGAAATTTAAACTCCCATTTTTGTACTGAAATCCCCCAGCTCCACTGAAATTTAAACTCCCATTTTTGTTCCTTTTGGTGAGCTCACTTCCTCTGGCAGAGGAACCAGCTCAGCTTTCTCAGGACCTTAAGGAAGCAATTTTGTTAGAATACATCGCTAATTACATTACTAAGCAGCTCCCATTTGTTATTTCTCTCCTACACATCCCAAAGATCTGCTTCCAGTTTGAGAGTTACACCTTTCTGCTTCACTTTTCACACAGGGGAGGCACCTATCTATCTGAAGCCTCCCAGAGACTTTCTGTGAGTGTCAGTAAACGCTTCACCAAAACAGAAACCTGGCTTCTGGGAAATGGTCTCAAGATAGATAAAACAGGCCCTGGTGCACAAATCTCTGTGGGGTGGGGTTTTTTTCCCTTTGCCTTCTTGACCCTGTTGCATCTATGTTGGGAATAGAGAAGCTTGACTAGTTAGCCACAAGCTAACTAGTAAGTGATAATCCCAGGACCAACAAAATGTTTTGTAATCTTTTGATGCCACAGCATGTTGGCTGTGCCATGGCTAACAGGTCTACCAAAATCTGCCTGGTCCAATGGTTTCACTGGCAAGCAGCACAGTAGACACATGTCTGCAGATCCCTCAGGAAGGGGAGGTCTCCCATGGCAGGGTCTTGAGCCCCAGCTCAGGCTATCTGCTGGCCAAAGTGTGCTGAGGGGCAGGTGGGGGCAGGGGACGTAAGGTGGTGACAGGAACCAACACCTTGGCTGGGCTTGCAAACTCCAAAAACAGTCAGATGAGAGAGGGAAGGGATCCCCTCATATTTAAGGTGAGAAAGTGGAAGAGTAGAAAGAGAGAGGATATGTTTTTTAGCTGTGTTGCAGGGGAGGAGAGAGAAGAAATCCTCCAAAGAAGTAGTTGTTGGTTTCTCAGTGCAATCCATCTTCGCTGCTGTTCAGGTTAATCATTACAGTCCAAATTGCTCAAGAGGGAGACATATCCAAATGCTTATGATGCAAAGAAACAGGATTTAAAGTCTTTTTTTTTACAATATTTGGATGGATGGCAGGCAGACTAAGCTAGGTATTTCCTTTGCCCCCTGACTGCAAGCTAAAAGGAATGAAACGGTGAAATCAATGACAGATTTACAAGGAGATAGTAGTGTCTACACAGCTGTGTGCTGTGCTTGAGGTGACCCCTCTGCACAGGTATGGGAGAGCCACAGTGACATGGAAAGTCGGGTCCTGGTAGGAAAATGCTACAAGTCACATCCCTGATTACTGCGAAAAGGAAGAAGTGACACAGCATTTAAGCCTGGCACGGCACAGCAGGCAGAAGGTTTGCAGCTCAGGTCTACATGGAAGCCCACAGCTCACCATCTGCTCTGGGTAACATGCAGCAGATTTCCCTGTTAAAGCACAAATAGAAACTTGTGTCATCTCCTATGCCACGTTATGGCAAAATCAAGGCCTGAATGGGCCTGTGTATACATATATACATATGTATAAATCAAAGGTTTCCATGAGTTAAGGCAAGCTGAAGAAAAGCTGGGGGCTTGTTGCGCAGCACCTGGCCTTTGCAACCCTTGTCTCTGTTATTCCTTCTCTTCGCTGAGGCTTTTATATTTGTGTAATCATTCAACCTTTCTGGCGCCCTGTACACCTGAAAGTGCAGGGTTTCCCCCAAAGTCTTGAGTCAAGGAAGGGAGAAGCTTGTTTAAAAACAAGCTTTGATACATGTGTTTAGCGAAACATTAGTGGCTGAAGGAACAGCGAAGGAGTATTAAATTTGCATTTTATAGCATTCTTTCTCTAAAGAGGAAATATTTTTGGGTTACTAAGATAGTTGTACACGGTTTCTATTCTGTCCCATTATGTAAACCTGCAGGCAAAACAGATATTCCCTGGAGAGGGTGTTCACTGAAAGCACCAACACAACAGAGCTCTGCAATACACTGGACTTTTCCACCTGATGGTAGGAGGCTTCCACTCCTCTCCGCTCCTCTCCTCTCCCATGCATAAACTGGTTTCTTGAAATGAAGTCTGCAGGCAAGTGGAAAGCTAATCTCCAATAGGAAAGATTTCTGAAGGTATTTCAGGCATTTTTCAGTTAGGTACCTTAACCACTTTTAAAAGACCTGACTTTTTAAGACCTTCGCTATGGCACCAAAGGTCTAATTCTTTTTGTGAACTATTCATGGCACTAGCGGTTTCCTTTTTGGATCAGTAGATCCCTGTGAATCTCTTTTCTTCTCAGGTCATCCTTCAGGTGGTATTTGAATGACAAGCTGCCTACACCTTTTCATGGCCTTATGAGCCACCACTGCCCTGCTGAATGCAGTTTGTGAGCTGGCAGGCTGAAGCACATTCAACCTCCAGGCTTCATGGGACACTTGGCCAGGTCCTACCAGAAGTCTCATGCCCACATCAGTCACCTTTCCTCAGCTTTCCACGCAACTGGAATTGCTTATTAAAAACAACTGACACTAAACTCAGCATTAAAAATAAATATCGATCCTCAAGGTTTCTCCCCGCAGTCCTGCATTATGCTGGCAGCAGCAGTTAGGCATTTTCAACATCCACTCAGCAATGAAGTACAGGTGCCAGCAAATGGGTTAATATGTTAGTGAGATGGGAAAACACAGTCAGAGGGAATAATTAGCTTGCTCTGTTTGTGCTGCCTCTCGACAGCTCTTATACACCTCAAACGAGCATCGGGAGAAGCTCCTCATTTGCTCCCAGCCCTGCTGTTTCATGAGGTTTTATTGGTGGGCTGTGATTTCAGAGGGCCTAAGGAAGAAGATAACTCCAAAGCTTCCCAAAGTAACAGGGAACTCTGATCAGTAGCAGAACTTTTTGGCAGCAGTGTTATAATTGCATCCTTTGGTATTTGGACATGGTACTCTACTCATTAAGTTGCGTATGAAAAGATCAGTTTAGCTTTCATCTGCTGAACAGATTTTAGTGACTCTTTGGGAGATTTTTAACACAATGAAATAGGATATCCTGACATTTTTCTGTGCCACACATTGATATAAGTGCTGTTTAATTTTACCACAAGCTACCAATGTTGAAGTGAAATAAACAGAGCAATTACATTTTGATGGTACACTTCCCCTCAGTCCCCGCAGTTCAGAAACAATGAAAAACTTCTTGTATTTATGAGGTAAGCTGGGAGCTGAAGCAAACTGGATAAACTGCTACACGCCTGGGGATGCTGTGACTTTTAAATAGGACAAGGATGTCCCTACGGATACATCTTGCAAGCAATATATGGAAGCAATTACTCCTTCAGGAAAATATTTTTTCACAAACCTAAGCTGTTACAGCATATGAAGTTGTGAAAGGTTAAGTGACAAATGATACGGACCCAGCAACGTTACTCACCAGTCAGAATCAAGCCACAGTCATGCTTGTACAACAGCAAAGCCTGTCAAGGTTTAAGGGCTTAGTACCTGAAAGCAAGGCTGAACAGAAGAGGTATGTATTCCTGGTGAGAAACACCCACCACGGAAATGAACTCTACTTCAGGCTACATCCCAGGTTTGCTTATTTAGATGAAAACATAACACCGAGAGTGGAATTTTTGAAAGCACATGCATCACTTAGGAATTGCAATCTTACTTTCAACTTGAAGGAAACATGGTAAATTAGTGTGGGCGGGGGCCAGATTTCATTTAATAGCCAGCTCAGTTACCTCTGTAATGCACTGCAGTCTGCCGGGGAAGCACCTCCCAAGGCACTTTTGAAAGGGAGCTGAAATACTTCTGAAAACATTATCCCAGATGATGTCATATTTATTCAGATATTCAGATTTATTATTGGATTTATAATTGCACATGTTATGATAGCTGCACTGATTAGATTCCAGACTAATTAATCTGCACCCTGATTTACATGTTACTTATGTAGAGCACAAAACTGCCAAATATTAAGCACCCCCTGTCAGCTGCTGAATGCCCATCACACTGCCACTGTGTAAGCATTGCACAGAGTTTGAAGGACCTTTGAGAACAAAAGCTATTACTGTGATGAGAGAAATGTAATACCATGCAGCTTTTTTAGATATTATTCATGTCATCAGATGTCATCATGAACTTGTGAGCACGTATGCACCTTAACATAAAGCTCTCTCTCAAAACCGGCACAAGAGTCACAGAAGAAAGGTCCATTGGGCAGAATGTGTTTGCACTCAAAAGAAACAAGAGAAAGGAAATGAACATTAGTCCTGACAGACAATGGTTATGCAAAGGCAAAACTAAAAATTTACTGGCTTATTTCCTTTATTAAGCCCAAAATAACACCTTCAAAAAATCCTGACTTCATGAATAAATCAAATGCCTTCATTAAAGAAACATTTACTGCCATTTTCTATACTTTATTTTAAGGCATACAGAAAAATATTTAACAAATGTGTATGCAATTAAATGCCGGGGACTGTTAATTACAGCCCTTCTGAATGCCTCTGCAAAACAAAGATATTCAATACAATATGTTAGAAAGGGTGGGGAAAAGAAAGAGAGAAAGCTGAAGACGATCTAATTCATAATAGCACAGATATATGCTGGCCTTTGGCTACGAGCAGCAAATAAACCATCAGTGTAACCCCAAATGGCAGCCAAAGGACATTTTAGAGTCACATCTTTGCTTCTGCTTCTCTAATTCGTTTCCAAAACATTTCACCTCTAACTAATTATGGAATTTAATGACAGAATGTAAAGGACTGGCTGGGGTTGCAGGCCATTCCAACAAGGCTTTAATGACATATCCTTCAGGTTGCAGAATCTTTATGTACTTAGCAGTGATTTATCAGCCCTGGCAGAGGCAGATACTTCAAAGGCAACCTTATATAAAAAATAAATTCTGCCTTTGCCAAGCATCGGAAAGAGCACTAAATTAAATTTAAAAATCAATTCCTACAGACAGGAGAGTCATAAAAACTCAGTGGGTTTCTCTATTTGGCCAACAGGCAAAAATTTATGACAGTACAGTTTTGTAATCAATAATAGCAATACAGTGTATGTTTTTGATCGGAAAAAATTAAAGATGCCAAAACAACATTACTAAATATTTAGGCTGATTTGTGACAGTCCCGTTGAGCAGAAACACAAAACATGCATTTTGATGAATTTCCAACTAGTTTATGTCATACTATACTTTTTATTTTTCAAAAAAGAATATTAAAACTATTATAAGCTTTGTCACCTGCTGTAAGGCAGAATGATATAATTTTATTCACTGCACATTTCCTGTTTGAGGCAAAAAAGCATAATTTACTTCTTTATAAAAGGGAAATATATATAACTATATATATATAATTTTATTGGTATTAACATAATGCAATACCATACATTGAGCAAACAGAAAGAAAACATTTCAAAATACATTTTTTAAAAGTATCTCCCCATAAGATAGTATGAAATATCAAGTAATTAGCATTAACATTATTACAATACACCCTTAGCCAAATATATTAAGGAAAATCCACATTCTAACCACAGAGATAGAGGCAAACATCAACCCATAGGGGACCCAGAACATAATGATAAATACAATATCTGAATCTACTTTGAGTGACATCCAGACAAATACTGGCCCCAAAACAGCCCTCTGGAGTCTGGGTGTTATACAGAGAATACTTTGGGCCTGCTTGGCCAGGCAGCATCACTCACATGTTTAAGTCCTAGAAGATAAAGAGGAACTGAAGAGTTTATCTGCAGAGTCTAATAAATCTCAGCGTGAGGTATCTTCTCCGTCATCATCCAAACCAGTGTCAGTGTACCCTCTGGTAATTCATTAGATATCATTAGATAAATGGAAGTCTCTGAAAGGTCTGTACATACCTCCACTTGACAGTATACACTTATTTTAGCATGACACAGTAAGGTGACTTTCCTCCACTAATGTGAAGTACGCTTAAATGACATGACTTTGTCTGGTTGGCCTGAATGGGTTCACTGGAGTTCAGTACAAGCAACAGGATTTTACAGTTA
Source organism: Nycticryphes semicollaris (assembly GCA_013400055.1). NCBI lineage: Eukaryota > Metazoa > Chordata > Aves > Charadriiformes > Rostratulidae > Nycticryphes > Nycticryphes semicollaris. The sequence goes on from VXBJ01005120.1 coordinate 410,727, forward strand.
CCATGGCTGAATCCCTCTTTAATTCCTCGAGGTTTGCAGAACAAAACTGAGTGACATCAAAGCCCTTCCCCTGCCAAGACCCTCTTCCCCTTCCGTTCTCCTGTGCGGGGGGCAGTATTTTCTGCAAATGTGCTCCATGTAGACTGGATCTGACTTTGTGCCTAGTCCCATTGTGGAAAGGGTGCATTCTTCAAAAGACTGGCCATGCCCTTTGACACCTTCCTGGAGGCCTCATATCCAGGCATGTGGTTGTCTATGCTTTAACAGGTTTGTTCTCTGTTATAAACACCAAAGTTATTCAAGAAGAACTGACTTTCTGAACGGAGGCCATTAGGTTGCTTGCAAGAGGCTGAAGTTGAGTCTCCGTCGTGCCAATTCGCTAATGATAAGTTTATCAACCTTTGAGTCCGATCGGTTCAGTGCCAAGAGAAGTGGATCCCATTTGACATGGAGAGGTGCTATCAACTCTCGCAGTGTATTAGCCTAATATGATAAAGCAGTGATACAATAGGTTGAAAGAACTGTGAGGTGCCATTATTTCCATATCATATTAGAATGTTAGAAATACTGTCATGCAAACAAGAGCAAATAGCAAATCTGGCATACAGTAGCAGCACTACAGAGCTTTTTGAATCTGCATGCAGCTATGCTCATGAGGACAGAGACATGGCACTGTTTTGCTATTATACTTTGCTCCATTAAAATTTCCATCCCTGATGCAAAAGAGGTATTTAGGGCAGAAAGTTATATATCCTCTCTTTGTGGATATGCTTAAAAAAAGAAAAAAAAAAAGGAAAAGAACAGAACAAAGACCAATTAAAAACCCCACAATAAAACAAGAGAACAATACACATCCTCACTAACTTGGGTTGGTCTGCTTTATGTCTAAAAGACATTAGCTCATTTGGAAGCACTGGGAAAGGGTCACATGAACGAGGAGAAAGGAAACAAAGACTGTGTCCCAAATCCACCAAACGTGCTACAAACACAGAAAAATATCCTGTTGGCAACTTATGCATGAACTAGAAAAAGAGGTGGCACAACACAATGGCTCCTTTCATTATCCTAGCTGACAGCCCAACGTTGTGCAACGTTGAGTGAAGGGTAAGATATGGAGCTAAGAAATCATGTGTTTTTGAAACCACACTGACATTACATACATCCGAAAGCTAGGGCTTGAGAACTCAAGAATCTTTGTGGACCTGTGTTAGCAAAGAAGAGAGAAAGAAGTGAAAATAAACAGCATATATCTGAGTTGTTCACTTAGACTTTCTGTGTGGATATGCAGTCTCTGCACACAGGGCAGTTTCAAAAGCCCAGCTGCTGTCAGTACATACCCTATTCTATTGTCTACTACACTTATTTGTAACAAAATATGGATCTTGAAAACTATTGTGATTTTACATCTCAGATATGAAAAGCTGAGGGATGTTTTGTTGTTAAAAAAACCACTTGGGGAAGGAGTTCAACTGTGGAGACTATAAAGATGCACAAATTCAATCCAATTTAAATGGTGAGACTTGTTTATCCCTTGTTAAAGAGACTTTTTTGTTGTTGTTTTTAAAAGACTGGATGAAAAAGGAAGGAAAATATAAAGCATTGCCATTTTCACTCTTGAGCATATTACAAAAGGTCTGGGAAAGCAGAATAGTTGTCTCAGTGACAGAAGGCACAAGGTGGAAAAAATCCCAGATGGAAACATTGGTGCCATTTACTCCACCCACGGCAGCAATTGGAAAATGAGTTTCCAGAGAGGCAGAGGGTGAGCATTGCTATATGGAACTCAAACCAAGTTCAGCCTCTCCTCCACTGCTGAGATTTCCCGGGGACTCTATGCATCAACAGGGAGAGGAGGAAGAAGAAAGGAGAGGAAAACAGTTTATATAACTAAATCCTAACTAGAGCAGTCAAAAGAAATTTTTACATAATGTATTATTTAAAATAAGGAACATTTGATTCTACAACCAAAATGAAAACAAAACAAAACAACCACCCAACCCCCAAACCAAACCCTTGACAAACAAAAGGCCAAACCAGCACATTTAACGACTCAAGGGGTTGAGGGAAGGAAGACTTCAGTAGACTGCAAAAGGAAATGTTTTTCACATTTCACCCTGTTTTACACTACAAACAGGCACAGCATTTAAAACAAGAGCTTTGGCTTTGTTTAGAAAAAGGCACTAAGTGAAAGAGGATATTGCTGCCTCAGATGTATCATGTCTGCAGCTTCAGGACGTCCTGTTGTCTCTTGGATATTTTTCTTATAACTTTATCTCTAAAATTCAGGAAGTTTAGTTTCAAAGGCCAGGCTTTGGTGAAAGAAACTAAGAAACTTGCCTTTTTGTGAAACACGGTGGCTATTAAATAAAGGAGGGTTATTGAAGTTCAGGCAAGGGTGTTACCTAGCAGACGTCTTTACCCAGCTCTTCCACACACCCTGCTGAAGCTGGCTGGGATTCGTCCTCTGTGTCTATGGAAGAACTATGCTGCCTTCAACAGATGGTGGAACAAGACTTTTTTATGTACCTAAAATTCAACTAGATCTTGCATTAGAACATGACTATTTCTGAAAAAAAACCCAACCTGGTAATAAGACACATTTTTTGAAAGGGCTATTCAGTAATATTGTTAAGGTCATTATAGGCTTTATCATCAAACACTGGTAATTCTTGGGTGTCCCAGTTTGGATTAGTCACAATGTGTATGAACAGCTTTTCATTAGGATCTCTTAAGAAAAGTGGTAGCGTACACTATCCTATTTATTTGAAGGTGAATATAATTAACAGGCATGGTTGGGGGGCTTTTCTAAATAGATTTTCTTATTAATTTACTATATCACTCTTACTGATAGTAACCAACCGTGCAATATTTCCTATTAGTGCATATGCACATTAAGAGTTTAGAAATTTGGCTTTTTGGTAGTAAAATTATTTTTCCTTATCATTATATGCCCAACATTTTTCTTTGTGCATCACTAGCATTAGCAAAATGATCTATGTAAAAAATCTCCAGCACATGGTTCCCTTTTCAGTTAAGGTTTTTAAAATTTGTTTTAAAGGAGAACAAATACAAATAACAAAGAACAAGTAATGTGCTTTTGGATGGATACTTATTGACACTACAATTTATGAAACTCATGAGACTTGCAAACATTTTGAGAAATAAACCAACTGCAATTCACATACAAAAATGAATGCGACCCTATGAAAATAATGAAGTGAACTTACTGCATTTATCAACTAAATTACGTTTGCATTATTAGAAGAGCTTTACAGCAAATGACTTCCCCAGAGAGGTTACAGAAACAAAACTGCCTGCTATAAATTTCCGCTTATTTCTTCAGCTAATGCAGTCACATAAGTAGTGAGGAATCTTATGTTTGAGCAAACCTATAGCAGTTACCCATTGAAAGTGGAGGTGACAGGCATCAGGGCTGGGACCAACCCTCCCAAGCAAGAGCAAAGGGATGCTCTGCAGACCTTTCTGGGCATGCCAACGTGTCTCAAAACCCAATAAAAATGTAAGCAAAGGGAGAAGAAAGTTGTCACTGGAGAGAAATGCTTGAGGGTCACATTCAATACAGTCTCAAAATGGCTCTCACACAAAATGACCTGTGTAAGGAAAGGGGCACAGAAGTTGAATCAACTATTTCTTTTTCTCTTTCAGATGTATTTATAAATAATGAAGGCACATCAGCAGTCGCTAATGAGAGGCAATTTAAGTTAGGGCTTTCGCTTTGATGTGTTTTTTAAATAAAATGCATAACATTTTTCACTGCCACTTGAGAGTACACTTTCTTATGAATGATCACATTATATATTTTGCCTAAATAGACTACAAGATGTCTGATTACTAGATGGTGTGTTTATGGTAAATTTGCTCTTCAGAGAAGGGGTAGGTAAAATGATAGCAGGTTATAAACTTACTTTTGAAATGAGTACTTAAGTTTCAGAAAGCCTTTTGAATCTCTACCCCTTCCTTCATTTGTATCCTATTTTGTGTACATATTTCTACATCTGTCTATATATTCATAAGAGACTAGAAGCTCTTACCTATTATCTAGTCCAATAATGAGGCATGTCTAGTTATGTATATTCCCCTGAAGGTAAAACAGGCTCTGAACAAGAACGAATGCCAACATGGGACAAAAGAAATCCCTCCCTGTGTACCACAAACTGCTACCTGGCTCTTTCTGTTATAAGTCTAATGGCAGATACAACTACCTCCTTAGTAGGGAAATGCCTCATGGGGAAATGTCTCAACACTGTTTGACACGGAATCTCTGGGAGGAATACTGACAGATCTACAAACTGTCTATTGCTCAATGACGGGAAGTTCCTATCATCTTCAGGACTGCTCAGGTCTCAGACAGATGCCACACAGAGATTAAAAGGAGCTGGTATAGAGTCTGGCAATGAGATGGCCTGAGGAAAGAGGCCTCGATGACATACTCAGTGCAGCCCCCTGAAGCCCTCGATGCTATACTCCAAATCAACATCTCTGCAAGTTATCCTGCAAGAAGCCAGTTAGATGTGGCTAGGAATCACTCAGTTTTCCTCTGGAGTCTGAGCTACTGCAGTAAAGGGCACTGCATCAAACAATGCTAACACAAGAATATGCTACCTACAAATACCAAGTGCCAGTTTTCCCAGCACTACAGTATGTGCTTTAGCATCCCTCATGTCTTTACTGAGTTGAAAGTGACAACAAAGGAACACCAAGAGCACATATGTTATATGAAAAAGCACCACAATGAGGAAGGACACAACGGGGAGGACAGGTGGTTGTGTCAGACCATGCATAACCTCTGGCGTCTGCTCCTGCACTTAGCCCAGTGAGAAGAACAAGGCGGGGAAATTACAGGGCTCTGATCTGCAGGGATTCTTCCTCCCACTTTCCACAGTATTTCTAAACATGCAAATGTATCCGGGATCTCACAATATGCACTTCATATACTACAGTCATTGCTAAATAACCCTCTATTTACTCAGTACTGAAGAACTAAATAAAAACCCCCAAACAACAAAGTAAGCAAAATCCCCACTAGAGTTACAATAAAAAGCACCTGGACAGCTCAAAATTAATAGTTAATGTTGTCCTACACAGTCCAACACCACATCACTAACACATCTATTAGTACACAGAACAATATTATCCTCTCTATGATCCTGTCTTAAGCTGTGCACATGGACGATGAGTCATATCTAGCACACCTCATGTGTAGGGGAAACCTTTAAGCCCTATAAACTCATTGTGCTTTTCTCCAGGCTCTTGCTTTGGCTTACAGATGTGATGCCTGACCACAGCTCCGTCCCAGGGTGCAAATGCAGACATCATGCTGGCAGTGCACGCTGCAACGACCTTCAGTCAAAGTATTCTTACTGCTCCGTGAAAGCCACATTTGATAAAAACAGCCATGGACTTGGAAGCCCATGGGAACATACCTCTCAAGCATTTCTAACCCTTCTGTCTGCACTACCTCCTACTAAAGTAAAGCTTCACACAGAAACGTCAAGGAAGAATTTTACATAAAGAATATGCATTTGCTTCAGGAACACTGTTTTCCTAAATGACAAGAAGCTTTTTGCCAATGCCATTAGAGCCCATATATTATTCGGCATTTGTTTATAGAGGTTTTATTAAGTGATAAACTTCGAGCTTGCTTGACAAATAAGGATGATACCAGTATCAGTAAATAAGCACCTAATGAAGGAGTGACACCCACTCATAAGGACCCCATTTTTGGCTGTTCTCTTGTGTATGTTTTTTTGTTTGTTTGTTTGTTTGAATTTAATGTAGCGTATTAAACTGTTAAACTACTAATTCTTACTATATTATGTTCTTACTAATTCTGCTGAAGTTGTGGCCCTCCATATTAGTTATAACTCATGGTTATTCTTGTGCAGTATAGATGTCTCTCCAATACCTGTAAAATTCTCTACTTTAGTTCCTGACCGGGGTCTTAGTGGAGCGATACTCCATAACTCCAAGATGGAGCAATTTTGACTTGTGTCTGTGTCAGAAATCCACAGTTATTTTTCTAGAGTAGTTTGTTTTGTAACCATTGTAAAACTAATACAAAGAGTATTAGGGCCTCCAGACATAGGAGGCCCTCTAATTTGGGCCTTAAACAGAGAGACTGGAAATCTGAAAAAAATCTATTGTTGTTGGTACAAAAAGGAAAACACCCTTCATTCTTTTGAAGGGGAGAAAAAGACACACAGATGAATAACCATGGTGTGGAATAAAAAGAAACTGGCTGTATTTCTTATAGTTTTATATATGTACAGAGGGTGCAAGATGTAAAAAGGACTTCAGTATCCTACTGGGCAATTTATGAATTCTGAGAATGTTGTTCAAATTTCTGCATATTAGCACTCTAATTGCTGGGTTACACTGAAACTAAGTTACATAAGTTTATGTGACAAGAGTCACCCAAGAGAAGACAATGTTACACCCGAAAGACAAGTACATCTAATGGTGAGGTTGCTTTCAATCCACTTTTTAGTATTGTTGTAAACTAAAATTAGCCAGGCTATGATTGTAATGGCATATAAAGCTCAATTCAATCTACCAAACCTCCTGCATGGTTTATACTGAGAACTGCTTAAAAAGACACATCTTTATTTCCTGACCATGAAGCAGGAACTGTAATTCCAGTTTGTTGCCCCATGAAATGGGGCACAAAATGGGAGAAATGTTTCCTTTGGACTTACGTTCCTTTGGAATTCAGTCTTGCAAAAAAGAGGTAATGTACTAACTTTTTGCATGTCTATCAACAAACTTTTTATTAAGGCATATTTAAGGATAATTGATCCTATTATCTTAACAGACCATATCATCTTTATCAGCAGCATATTCATGAACATTTTTATACATTTGGGGCTTTAAAAATGAACAGAAATGTATGGAATTAATTATAACATGTCAAATTTAAATTTACACAAACAAGTTTTTAATTTCAACCAGTAGAAGCCACTTTAGATAAAGAACACTTTAATAGCCCATCATCAAATAACATAAATGCTCTTTCTTCCATGCTGACAACAAAAATACTAGTACACTGACACAATCACTTGCATAACTAAATAGCACACGGCCAGACTGTCATCTCCCCACTGCCTGCCTACATCCAAGGGCAGAGAACTGAGATGCTGCTCCTGCCACTGCTGATGACAACTGCATCAACTTTCTACCCTGGACACAGATCTCTTATCCAAGTCTGTCAATGAGACATAAACATGGAATTATTGATACCCGACTGCATGGTTAAGGTAAAATGAGCAGACTGAGCAAAAATATCATCTTCCTTTTTATGCCCTGTTCTACTGAGGGTCTTGAGCAGCTTTTGCTAAAATGTTCAACGTGAATGGTGTGAAAACCTACTCCATTAGGGAAAGCTGGGAGGGAAGATAATGACGATTAGTATTATGCTCATGTTGAGATTTTTTTAATCGAATTGGGAGCTTACTGGACAAGTACATGCACAAAAGATAGACTGCATTATTACACATCTGGCAATGCCATTAAGTGAAATGTTGAGAACTCCCCCTGGCTGGTTGTGCAACATATAATGAAGGTATCCGCTTCTTTCTCCTTATGTACTATCTAGCACGTGTTTGATCTTCCAATCCAACTTGCCTTGACTGTTCCCTGTGGCAAGTCATGTGGTTCTGCTCCAATTCTATTTTTCATTTAGTCAGGTCCCTGCCAGGCTTGTGGAGGGCAATATTTAGGAATACAAATTTTATCAGACTGGAAACCCCTCCTTCAAACCAACAAACTAAAATACATTGCACAGAATTAGCATATAAAGAACCTACTTCTAGAAAACGTGCTTCTAATTAATTTGGTTTCCATAAAAATAATGCAGCTATCACATTTAAAACAATCATTCAGCTGCTTTCTTAGGTGTCTACAGTGTCCTGAAAGCCCATCATACCAATACAGCAGTGAGCTCCTTGTTTTACTGCAGTGAATTTGCAGATGCTTGGGAATAATATATGAAAAAATAATGATAAAATGTTTCACACCTGGTAGATACTTGAAAGCATATATTTTCATCTGGTGAATTTAACTTTTTTTTTTAATGAGAATAATTATCTCTATTTAAGAAGCTTGCACAGAAAAGTGTTATGTAAGGAATCTTTCTGGCAACCCAAACATTGCTAGTTTCTTGCTTCTAGCTGTTTGTATATTTTTAACATGCAAAAACTGTAAAAACTATATCTAAGCCTATCATATGCCAAGCAATGCCCTCACCAGTGTAATAAGGGAAAATCAGAGTTGCACAGTGATTTCATCTGGCTAGTCAAATGCTGAAAATGTCAGAAATTCCTGAGCGTTTTTCAACTCTAAAGATAGCAACAAACAAAAAATTTTAAATTATTTCAAATCCCTGAACAAGCTAGAGTGAATATGATCTTTTTAATTGGATAGTATGTCTTCAAGCCTGCTAAGAACGTACTTCTATACACAATTTAGGAGGGGAAAAAACCCAGCAAACTAATCAAAAGAATCTTTTGTCATATCCCCTTATGTATTCAATCTCCTGGTTAAATACTCATTCAGAAAACCACAAGGCAGCAGTTTCTGGAAAGGGATGGGAAGAGTAATTTCTCAGACTGGTCAGGAAGCTCAGACAAAGCTTAAGGAAGACATGCCAGGGTTTCACATCCAGGCGATGCCACATCCTGGGGAAGCCCTCAGCCCTGCTGTCCAACCTTCCTCTGAAATCCAGGCCCATCAAAGGTCCTCTTAATGAGAGAGGACATGGTGTACACAGCGGTTTTGAAAAGAAGACCCTGCTGAAGTTCTTCGTGCACTGGGGATAACCAGGAAGGAGTTATTCCTTCCTCAGGTTTTTATTCTCCATGATCTTTGTACAAAGGTACAAAGACAGTGTGAAAATTCATTGCTTTTCATTAGCTGCCTCCTCCCTAATTAATCCCCAAGCTTCTCCAAAACACAAAAATGCTTCTGTCACACATGTCGTGATTGATGAGGTGCAGCTTCCATAATTGTGTACCGTGGTATTATTTCACAGAAGAAATAATCCTGCATTGAACAGATTACAGCACCAATACCCAATTTGGGCACTCATTTTCTTCTCCTGCATGTCTGAGTCCTTCCCAGTGTGGAAGGGCAGAGCCCTGCTCCTGCCTCAGCACCCATCCTGATAGGCCAAAGGCAATAGTCTCGATCCCAGGAAAGACCTGCTGTCTTCCTGGAGTAATGGACCAGTGCACAGGTCTCACTAGTATGGTCACATTGGCATCCAGGTACCAATTTCCCTCTTCCTGCAGCAGCTCAAACTCCTCCACTGGCATGAATCATTGGAGTTGTGCTGCAGACAGGCATCTCTCAAAACCTTTAGAGATGTCAAAAGTGTTCTTCTTTCTCAGGAGAAGGAAAATAGCATCTTGGTGGCTTTCAATTGGAAATGAGAGAGCCGTCTTAGGACATGCATGACTATTCACCAGTTCTTGGTACCCAATCCAGGGTGTTAGATCACAAATGGGAAAAAAATATATCTTTTTAATCTCCTCAAAGTTTACCACATTGAGGCAAAGAGAAGACTTATGAAAACAAGGAGAACCCTTCCCCAAAGGATTGCCCCAGCTCTGGGAGCAGCCAGGTAGCAGTGTATTGCTGAGAGGAAAGGGCAGCCAGGCAGGCTATGCCCATGTTTTGGATGAGGAAGAGAAGCGGGAGGAGGACTGCCACCAGGTCAGAGGGAGCTGAATCCAGAAGGCAGAGCAAAGGGCCCACAGTGGCTCCACCAATGCTACTTTATCTCTCCACTGCTTTAACAATCTACCAGGAACTGGGGGAGACATTTCAGACATAATTACTATTAAAAGATCCCTTTGATCTGGGCATTGGTATGAAGGCTCCAGCAGCCTCCAGTAGAGCAAGCAGTGCCCATACCATGAGCTGCTAGGCCAAGGGCAAGCAGAAAGAGTATTGAGAGGCTCAGATGTCCCTTACTGTCACCTCAACTGGTGGCTGTTGTGTGAAAGGGAACACTGCTTTCCAAAGGAGCTTGTGAGACAGGACCAAAATACCCTCTGACACTGGGAGCAAGGTTACCTATAAAACCAGCCACCCCTGGAAGCTGCCAGGCAGAGTACCCCTCCCTCAGAGTATGGTCAGCCAAAGCAGACTTGTCCTGAGGTGTTTCTGCTGTCCAAGTGTCTTCTGTCTGATCAGTGAGCTGTATGGTCACTCCTCCCCTGGGCAAACTCTAGCATAACCCAGAGCTGCTCTGTGGTGGAAATATTCCCAGCAATTCACTACTGACTCCCGTTTCAGTTTGCTTAAGTGCGCTTCATCAAAATATCATCACTAAACAAAGAAAATATTGGCATCTCTGTGGCCTGAAAAACACAGAATATCATGCAACTGAGCTCTGTTCTTATCTCACCATAGCAACCTCCCTTCTCATTGAGTGATTCCTCAAGCTGCTCAGTTAGCTGTCTTCCGCTAATTTCTTTTGGTCTAAATTGTCTCTTTTAGTTTCCTCCTCTTCTGCTGCCTTGTAAAGCACTACATACTCTTTTCATGCTCACTGACATCAAAACTCCACCTTTTTTTTTTTCCCCCTATAAGGCAGAAGCATCTTATACAAAACAGTTCCCATTAGTTCTCTTGGACTGCAAAGCCACAATTACAGAGAATTTGTTAAAAATATCAAATCAGCTTCCACAAAAATAGAGAACTTGATTTGGCTTCTACTTTTGAATATACACAGAAAATAGTGGAGATAAAGCAGAAAAAAAAATTAAAATGGGATAGTGTAAATCCCTGATGTGTCACATACTGAAGGTTGTATACTGCTCTGGCATTCTCACCTCAAAAAAGCAGTACTGAGGAAGGTAGAAAGATGAGCTGCTGGGATTATTGGTGATGTGAAAGGTTTTCCCTGCAAGGTGACTGCAGTTTAGTGCATGGTCTAGGATCATTTAAGACTTGGTCACCCTATAAACAAAGGGGATGTAAAAGGGGTTTATATAATTATGAGCACACACATGCACTAAATAAAGAGAGAAAAGGTTGACCATTGCCTCTTCTAGTAACAGGAATATCTGAAAGTTTGTGTGGCAGGCTCAAAACTAACCAAAAGAGATGCTTTTCTCTCAAACCTGGAGTTAAAACGTGCAACTCCTTGTTGCCTCATCATACAGCAAAATGTTGTCCTGAGTTCAAAATCGATAAAACTATTTTGTGGAAGAATGATCCATCAAGGGCTACGAGCAAGACACTCTAAACTCTTCCCTAGAAATATGTTTTTAGGCACTATTCAAGGCAAGCTAACTGGGTTGGGTGGAATGTGGGGCTCAATGCTCTTCATTGCAATCACTTGCAGGTTTGGGGTTTTTTGTAATGCAAATAGCTCACAGTCTGGGATCTGATACAGAACTACACAAATCAACATTTTGGACAATTTTTACTAAGCCCACATCTGCTATGCAGAATGAAAACATAAGAATGCAAGACAAAATCGTAAAAACAATAAGCTTAGTGAGTTTTAATGTTGCAAGGATTTGTTCTTTTAGTATAAAGTAAACATCCCTCTTAAAAAAGCTGTGTATCTGATGTCAGTAAACTCACTAATTTTCCTGCATAACATGAGGACTTGCTACCGGATAATATAACTGGGTATTCCAAAGAGACTTTACATTAGACTTGTCACTGATGCTTTTATAATTGGCAGTGGCTTGAATTTATGCTTATCTTCCTTAATGTTTTTTATTCCAGAAATACAAGAGGAGAGGTTCTGGAGAAATTATCCCAGTGCAATGACATGGAGTTAGGCTATAAATTTATTTTTGATTTATGTAATTGCTTTCACAACTAAAAGGGTAAAAGAAGCACAGAAACAAGATTGCTTCTGGAAAAGAGACCCCAGTAAAATAATTTAGAAATACATGGAGATCATACTACCTTTTATAGTGTCCTTGCTTTCATCTGATATAATAAAGATTTTACTGTGGGTACAGAGTAACCACAAAGTTCAGTGTATGTTATATGATACATCTATTCAACAACTCTGGGGAAAAAGAAGCACTTTCTCAAATTAAGTTTTCTATGAAAAATTACATGAGAACTTAGGAACAAGCAAGATTTTATCTGTTCTGTTTATCTTATGATGCGATAGGCACAGTATGAGCACAACTGCTGGTGATGAAAAAAAAGTTGGCAACCAATGATTTACACACTTCTCTGTGAACTATGAAATACAGCACACCCATGATCAGATGAAACCAAAAGTTTTTAAAGCAACTCCTTAGCATGATGCGTGCAGAAACCTTGGGGGGATTTCAGAAATGGAAATTCACAGTTACGCGCCTAAGCGCAGACAACAAACTCCCCTGCTCAGCCTGGAACTACTTGAACCATTTGCCTTAGAAGGAAGAGACAGATGTTAATAAAACCCAAAAGGAAAAGAGAGGAAGATCTGGCTATATACTTTTGGTCATTAATAACAGTGCTAGCTATGGCAACTACTAAAGATGAGCTACAGCAGACTGAAGAAATGCAAAACATACAAGGACAAAATAAAGAAATAGGCTCATAACTTTGTCTTTTAAAATACCTACTCCATTTCAGTATGGTACAAGTGAGTAAGTCATCTGAAGAAAAAGTGTCACCAGAGGCCTTTGCTAATACTTTTGGAAGACATGAGCTAAGGGGACACTATGAGAAGCTTTTATTTGTCAAAAATAACTGCCACCTTAGCTAATTATGGACAGAAATATTTCACGGTATCTAACATAGTCATGAGGTTATGCCAGATACGTTCTCATTGGAGGACCACGTGGGCTGAGGAAATGTTCCTGTGCACTGGTACGGTCTACCAGAATATGGTCCCAGCATAAAATATGTCCACTTGGCTCACCTGTGCAGCATGCTAAATTGAGTAATTCTGTCAAACAAAGGCAAAGACAGCATGGGTACGTTTACTGTAAATTATCTTGTAAGAGAAATGTGTCAAAATCAACACAAAATGCTTTTCAAACAGACTGAGGGAAAGATTTAAAACACCATCACCCTCAATTTTTGCACAGAGCATTAAGGCTGAGGGGATTTTAATTTGAAAAACCAGTCACAACTCAAAGAAACTTGTTCCACACCTTATCCTCACCATTACAAATATATGTCCTATTTCTAGTCTTCTGCCTTTTGCTTCCATCTCACCCCACTAGAAGTTGCCATCTCTTTCCCAGCTGCCCTGATGTTTCCCGTTCCCTACAAGCACAACAAATCACAGGTTGTAGAAAGTCTTTGTTTTCATTTACACAGGTAAATAAAGCCTCCACCACCTTGGTGGGGTCTGCTTTCCTTTCTCTGCTCATTGGTTTATTCTCAGCAGCCTCCTGCTCCCCAGAAGCAGGAAGCAGCCATGTTCAGAAACACACACAGTCTGCTGGCACCTGCGGCAGAAGAGCCAAATCTAGGTGGAATATAAAATCTCACCCCTCCGTTCCTGTCTTCCTCCGAGTAGAAACTCAAAGACTACAGGTGTCACAGCCCTCCAAGGGACAGTGCTGGCTGCTGACCAATATGCTCGTTCTCCCACATTGAACCTCCCTTAAACTTCAGGAATAATGAAATCCATAAAGGACTCAAATGCTGTTTTCAAAACTGACTGAAAAGCCTAATTTTTACTTCAAGTTACTTTTGTATTCTCACTGTAAATCCCATCACCTTGTTTAGCCACAACATGTACAAGCTTAGGAAATTGGCCTTTTGGGATGGAGGAGAGCAAGAAGTTGGCTGACATTTTTGAGTTTCATTTACTGTAAAGGCCATTTCCAAATTGTGAGTCTCTAAGGCAATCATTTTTTCACTTTATGAAAACCCTGAAACTTCCTTCCACCTTCTACCATTAGTTCAAAATTAATTGAACCAAAAATTTCACCTATCCTTTAAACAAGCATTCCCAAGAAAACTAATACACCTATTTTCCTCTTCTTTTACTATGGAAACATTTTACACATATTTTATAGACTGTGCAAGAGGTTCAGAGAATTAAGTTTCTCAGCTTCTTAGAGTTTGCGCAGATGCAAGAATAGTTTGTTCATGCTCTAAGAGTCATGATGGCCACTATAAAGTAGCCATATCTGCAGGCAGAACTTGTGAATTGAACTGTGGAAGGTTAAAATACAAAGGGAGCAGAAATCATAGAAAATACCAATTTATTAATGCATAATGCACTGATGTCTAAAGTTCATTTTCTGTTTTTCTTTTTTTTTTTATTTTTTATTTTTATTCCTCGGTCTCACTGTTTCAGAAACCATAGTCAAAATTCTGAGATTTAAATTTTCAATGGGTTGGCATAAAAAATTATGGTATGGTTAAATTATCTTCATTCATTAATAAGTATTCCTAACCTCTGTAAGAATCATATGAAACTTTTGAGGCTACATTAGGAAACCAAGATCGTACAGTAACACTGGAGAAGGTAAGCATAGTTCTCAGTGGCAAAAAAATGCAAAAAAAAAAATTAGTCTTGGAGAGCATTAGTGGGAGTGTGAAATTTAAATGGGATTTTTCCTAGGCTCTTTACACAGGCAGAAATAAATAAAAATACTTTCTTCCATCTTCTGAAAAGACAGAAACCAGATACCCTAGTTGTCCCTAAAGCTATTACATTAAAGTTGAAAATATAAATGCCATACTTTGAAAGTATTTGCATGTACTTAGCTTGATTAAAAAAAAGAAAACATATTGAAAAAAATTTTATTTTCTTAATTAAAAGCTGAAAACAAATGACAGCATATATTCTAAAAAGGAGGAAAGAAACAGAAGAATTCTCAGAACAATCAGCTTCAAGTTTTTTTTCTAGATTAAGTATGATTTTCATATTGGATTTCAAGTGTTCGCGTTAGTACAGTAAAAATATCACTTTAATACCAAATGTAGAGACTATTAAAAAACTGTTATGCGAATTCTAAACCAGATTTTGCGAGTTCTGCTAAAGGAAGATACTTTCTAATTGTCTAGGTCTCATATTCACCAGTTCTTAAGCATTCAGTAATGATAACAGTAATGATAAATACGCTTTACACGTATAGGAAATGCCATACCAGCTGCAAAGAGCCCACTGACACGTATCTGGCATCGCCAAGCCCAGATAGGAGCTGTACCAGGAGCCTCCCCTATGCCAGACCACTGCCCTCAAAATCTGAGCTTCATTTAACCCAGAACTGAATGCATAATGGTCCCCAGTGAAGTTGGATTACTTTTTCTCATTAGTCTTGCTGGGTAAAGCAATCAAGGTGAACTTCCTCCCCGTCCATGTCCTGTGACTAGGCCTTGCAGTGTTGCTGCCTGCTATTAGTTCGTCCCTGAATTTACAACCAGGAGAAATCTCCCAAGTGAGGTTTCCTTGCTTTCCCTTCTTCCCTGATGCCTGTAAATCTTCACATGATTAAATAAACATTTCAAAAAGTGGCTGAAAAGTGGTTTTAAATTGAATGTTTTTGGCAGCCTCTCTCCTCACTCTCTAATGGTGATAAAAGCTCAAATGCTTTTAAACAAATCAGTGGTGATATTTTATATTCCTAAAGGCCTAAGTTCATCCCTTTGGAATCCAGAAGAGAAGAAATAATTAGCTGCTATGGTTTCATGTCAGCAGTATTCAAAATGTGGAGCCAGAAAACAACCATCCTACTTAAAATCCAGCCATGTTCTTCTTATAAATATAATAAGATAATGCAGAGAACTTCTTGCACTCTCATGTCCATGAAATCATACTATTTAATAGCACCACACTGGGTACAACGTTGTGGGAGTGTTAACTATCATCAACAAAATCCAAAACTCACAAATTGGGGCCACAAGAGGAGACAAACAATATTTATATTCTAGGTTTTGAACCACAGGTTTTAAATAACAAAGCTAGAAACCTATTTTTTATTATCATTGAGAACTGAAATCCTTGTAAATTTGCCTGTTTACAGAGCTTTTTATTTTTTTTAAATAAAGTACTACATTATCCCATTTGTTTCATAAGAACTGGCAATGCTTGATATTGAAAAACAACAGAAGAGCTTACAAATGGACTGATGAAATCGCAAGTGACAGAAGGATGAGTCTTCAGTTTCCCACCTATCTCCAGGTCCTATCTTCCTTTGTTAGTTACATGCAGAAGGGATGTGGGACACAGCACTATCTTTCCCTTCTAGAATTTCTGGTCCCAGAAGTGAGTTACATTAGCCACCTCTGATATCCAAGTTGTCCTCTGATAGCAAAAGGCCAGGCAGAGGAGAAACCAGAGGCGCTCACTTACCACGGAAGGCTGCATTATGTGAGATTCTCCCAAGGCTGCCCTGGGTCCAGAAATAGTCCCAGACTACACTAATGAGCTCCACGGTGGAAGAGAATAAACCTATTAAAATCCACAAGCACAAAAGTGGGAGGAAACACCTCCTAGACTGCTGGAGGACAGTCTCGGAAGTCGAAATGATTTGGAGGGATGAAATCCTTGCCATGTTTCATATAACCATATGTAGATGGTAAGCTAACAGACATAGAGCTTGGCAAACACCAGGTTAATCTGTAAGGCTTCTTTTTTTTACTTTTTTTTTTTTTTTGTCTAGTCAGGCTTTTAGTTTTACAAAATGTCATATTTGTCTGTTGGTTGGTTGGTTTTAGCCCAATTAATTATGACATTTTAAATCACCTGAGGTTTTTGTTAACATGAGCTACTTAACGTGGCTATGTGAGAGGCGCAGGAAAAATCGGCTCAACTATGATTATAAAAATAACCATTAAGCAGAAAAACATCTGGGATACTGTAACAGCATGAACTGAAATATGAACTACAGTATGGTTGCAAACCAGACACTTATCACAGTACAGTGCATAAAACGCTCAGGGTGAAGATATCTTCCTGGTCATAGCCAGGTGCGCTACACCCAGCTTGCATGTTGTCATCCCAGAAGAGACAGAAGGCAGCTGGAAAATGCAGGGAAGCTCAGCAAGAGGGGTCAGAAGCCTAGAAAACAACATCTATGAGAAAAACCAAATCAACCTTCATAACAACCTTTCAGCTTGAAATAGAGCTGCTGTAATGGAGCAGCTTTGTTTTCTATGCCCTAATGGAAAGGAAATGCTAAGCTTAAATTGCAGAGGGAACAATTCAATATCCATTAGGAGGGAAAAATAATAAATAACTTTCTAATACAGAAAGAAAAAGCACTGTCTGGAGGGAATGAGGAACACCCACTGCTGGGGGTGTTTAAGGACAGATTCTGTAGGCTCAAGATTGTAGGGCAGAACCACACTGGATAACTTTTGAATTCACTTCCAGCTCAGTGGCTCCAAGACATGCACAGCACATTTACAGCCTTCAGAAGGGCCAAGCCTACATATTCATTTAGCCTACATATTCTGCCTTCCTGCAGTAGAATGGCTTAGGAAACAAGTATGGAGATTAAAACACCAAAACATAAGCATCTAGTGCTGTCAAAGAGTATTCAAGGAAGTTGAATAGAGCTGGCAGGTTGGACATATATGAGATCTGTGACCCTCTGGAGCAGCAACTGGTGGAAAAGGAAAGTCCGGAGGAAAGGAAAAGGAAAAGTTGCAAAAGGAAAGACAGCCAAAGGCCAGGCTGGGACACTAGGAAAATTCACAGAAAACTGCTTTACAACGCTTATTTCATAGGCCTTCATGACAATCTTAATATTAAACCTTAATATTAAACCCAAGAACTCTTGAGTATTTAAAAAAAATAAATAAGACTAAACCACACAAAACAGCATTGTAAGAAATTTGGCTTTTCTAGAGTCTCCTATACAGCTAAAAACATTCCACTAGGATGCTGACTGTTCACACTGCGGGCTTTAATATCTCATCCTGCTTCCCACAACAAGTAGTTATTAAACAAAAATGCATGTTTACATGGTGACACTACAGAAGTTCAGTATGGTAATAGCTTAATAAATCTATATCCCTCCCATGCCCTTCTAAGCACTTAAGTTCATCCCTGCATATGTTTTGACAGTTGCCTTAAAGGACTTGAGAGCCACAGACAGCAGATGGTACCACCTGGAGATGTAATAAATACAATTTGAATAGCTTTTAGTCCTCCTTATTCTCCCAGTTCTACTGGTACCATGTCATATCCTTCTGATTTAATTATAATCGATTATGGAAAAGATTGGGGTTTTTTTTAGTTTGAAAAAAGCAAAAAAATTACAAACATATATTTTGAAATAACATTATCATGTACACAATAACTGCCTAACAAAAATCCCAGTAAAAAAAGGCTTCCTCATGTATTGTGCAGTGGTGAAATCTGAGAGTGTATTTAATATAATTTTCAGTGAGTTTCAGTGAGAAGATCTATGTAAATTATTAAAAAAAATGTATGTTTTTAATGTTTGAAATCATAATGAATATAAGTATAAATTTTGGGACAGGAAACCTGTCCTTTTAATGGTAAACTATATGTTAATTAAAAAAAGCCAACAGTCTCACTTTCCTTTTTGTACACAAAATAATTTAAAAAAAGCTACATACCCTCGTTTAAGAAATGTGACTATATTATGCTTCAGAATGAAAGCGTGTTTTGAATTGAGGGGGCAGAATCTGCAAGCACAAAACCGGCTTTTTTATATTGCTATTGAGACACATCAGACCAACAATCTGGGAAGCAATTGCACATCTTATATTACGGTAAATGAAGAGCCCTAAAGGGCTTGGAACCGTCTTCCTTGTGTCACTTGTGAAATGCTTTGCCACTTACGAGTGGCAAGGATAGCCACTCGAGACAGGGCAGTAGCAGGGACAGAGCTTGCTTACAAGAAATGGGAAAATTAAAGGCAAACCAGACTGGTTACATAACACCTAGCAAAAGAATTAACACAGAAGACAGAAAAAAATCCTAGAAATATATTCTCACGTTGATGGATTCCTTGCTCCGCCACCTAACCCAAAAGTGCCTCTGATACGATGGCTCCATTGGCAGCCACCAATTTAGTAACAGAATAGAGGATACTTTGCAAGAAAAGTAATTTATAAGAATGGCCACGTAAGAAATTCCCTTGTGCATTTCTTTTGCTTGTAAAAAGACCATATAAACCATATATTTCAGGCAAAAGCAGATGACCTTTGTTGGCAATGACACCCAAAGCTATTAAAACCAAAACCAGAGTAGGAATTCACCTCTCCTTTGCATTTTTAGCACCATGGGCAATGGAAATCAATTAAAATTTAAAATGTGGCAATAGCATATTTGTGGGTAAAATGCATTCATATGTAAAAACACTAACAGGCATAAAATTAATCTACTTTTATTTTTGTTGACAGCCCATACTGTTTTCTGAATTGCTACTCAGTAAATGATTCAATATTAGGCTTTCAAACACTGCAGGCAATTCTTTCCCTTAGAATTGAAATTTGAAATCAGAATACAGAGGATTTGTATCTCATCATATATATTTAGAATACAAACGAACTTCTATAAGGGGAGTTTATTTTGCATATGAGAACTGGAAAAGCTTTATTTAATAAAGTTTACATTTTTAATTAACACACATGCTCAGAAAGAAAGATACCTACTCCCAGTACTTGTTTATCCAAGTCAGTCTTCATACTAATATTTTTTAAAATATAATACGCAGTCTAAACCTCATTTTTATATATGCTGCTGAACGTATGTACTTATATGGCAGCTGTAAGATAAATAGACAACTCTTATTTGGGATGACATTTTTCCCAAATATCCAATTGCTTCTGGAAACTTACAGAGATTTCTATTCAGATGAACATGTATCTTAAATTTTAACACAGATAAAAAAGTTTAGCTTGACATATAATCTAGATTATCAACTATGCTGTCCCCCCACCCATTCATTTTCAACTATAACGGCTCTCGTAGGATCTCACTGCATCTTACGACAAATAAAGCACTAGATGGTTCAGTTAAAAAAAAAAAAAAGAGTATGTGACTATGTGTCATTTTGCCAGACATTTTACACATAAAGCATTTGCACTGAAAAGCAGACCAGGTGATACGGCAGCCACTGTCATGTCCTGCTTCTCCACGGTTCCTTCTTCCCTGAAAGTATGAGCCACTGATGCAAATTGCCTTGCAAATATATAAACTGTCCACATGATAAACCAACAGGCCTGAGAACATATTGTTGAACATAACTAGGCAGTATTTTTAGGCAAGCTTATTCTGAGTTAACAGCCAAACTAGCACCTCAGAGGTAACGGGAGGGAAGGAGAAGTGGGATCGAGGGAGGCCTCACAGCAGACCAGGCACAAAACATCGATGGTCCTCAGCCCACAGGAGTGCAAATGCCCAGTCTGGTGCCACAGGAAGGCTCAAATGCGAATTCAGAATGAAAAACCAGATCATGTAAGCAAAGGTCAGAAAAAACAGCAATTTCATTAGTCTACTTCACTGTCTGAGCATGCACAGGCTGTGCTGCCCAGAAGGATATCAAGCAAAGTAAGAAATCCAACCCTGGCAAATGTTCTGGTTTGCACAGGACTGATAGTGGAGGTAGTAAGTTAGAGTAACATCCTCCTTAGCATCCCAGAGAGTGTTGCACTTCATGCTGTTTGCCAGCCTCATAAGGAATATTTCTAATGTAAAACATTCCCTGTCATTTCTCACAGCCCTGCCTTTGGTACCCACCCTACCAGGCATGCACACTTCTACTAACCTGAACAATCCCAGAGGGGAAGATACTATAACTTAATGGTCTCTCCCTTGCCTCTTGGTGTGGATAAAACTAGCTAGGTGGTCAGATGACGGGACACCACTAATGGTACCCTCTCTAAAATGAAAAGAGGCTGTCAGAAAAGCAAATTGGCCTATTAATTTCAGCCACATATCCCCATCAAGTTCAGTGCTGGCAATCCAGGCCTTACGCATTTTTCATCCTGATTCCCACATTTTACTTCTACTTAAACCCTGCCAAAGTGAAAAGGCATCCTATCCAAAAGGCAGAGAAGAAAAACCTAGAAGCGGTACACAGCGAACCACTTCATAACATAGTGTTTAATTAGCAAACATTGATCTTTCAGAGAGATGCCATTTGCACTGCACAGTACAGCCCTCATTAAAAGAGGCAAGCCTCCCTGTACCTGCATCTCAGAATCTGAAGTACCTGATCTTATTCACAGTATATGTTTTACTAGTGCAAACTCCTTCTTCAAGTCTAATGCTGCCAGGAATATACTTTCTTGGCCACAGCGTGAGAAATTCTACTTGTTGCTCATCATAGGACTCCTTAAACCCATCCGTCCTTGTTTGTGAAAGCACTGCCACCTTCAATTTCATTTCTGCAACTGGCTGCTGGGGCAGGAGAAACGCTCTCAGTTTCTTGTATTATTCTTTTGCTGGTTCCTAATTTTTTTTACTGGGAACAAAAGAAAAATTGGTACCTCAGCACAAGAAGATGTTTTATATCTATTTCAGTGACTAGCTCCCACTGATATCAAGGGGAGCTTCTCTAAAATCCTTTGCAGAGACTGGACATTTCTCAGCTGCAAAATGCCAGCTCCTGCTCCAGCCTTTGGCAACTCTACAGTGGTTTAAGGTAAAAAGCCAAGAGATGGGAGCATGAGGCTATTGCGTTTTTCTGGGACAGCACTTGCTAGACTGTGTGGGACTAAACATGGGATGACAGGAAGTGTTGCAAACCTGAACAAGGGCTTACGGTGACGGAGCAAAATGCCAGGGAAAAGATATGAGTGTGCCTGGGTTTAAGAAACGCTCCAAATCTTTCCAAGTTGACACAAGTCACCCCTGGAAGATTATTGCATCTCATAAACACTTCAGGGGGTGATTAGTGCAGCAAATAAATGATCCCCATCCTTCAATTGCCCCCAAAGGACAGCCATTGATTTATTGAAGCCTATTTAAGACTTTATGACAGTTGTCCATCCTATGTAGAAGATACTCCAAAATTATGATGATAAAGTAGCAACAAAAAAGTCCTAAAAGATGTCAGCAGAAATTACAGTACTTAAGAGTGCAGGAAAAGGATAGAAAACTTGCAGAAGCAAGAGAATAAAGAGGGGAGGAACAACACAGAAGGAAATGGGATTGAACAGTGGGAAGACAATCTAAACGATTTCTTCCTGCTCCAAATACCTTCTCAAACTCAAAAACAGATGTCAATGCTTTTCCATGTGTATTCCTGAGGAACTCTTATGGAGCCTGCACAGTGGAAAGCTCCCTTGCATGCTGCTGCAGGTCCTGGGTGTGAGCTCCCTGGAAGGTGTGCCAATACTGCTCTGGCCAGCCCCGCAGCACATGGAGCCATCAGCACAGCTCCTGCCCCAGCACCCCAGGGCAGGTGACAGCACCAAGGACTCCCACAGATGCTACAGCTCTCCAAAGACTTTTTCAGGGAGTATGGAGAAAAAAGGGTGCAGGTTTTTCTGGGGCTAAGTTGGTGGGGTCTACAGCCAGTTACACCCTGTAGAGAGTTAGTATCTGCTTAAGTGCTGAACCCTTAAGTCATTCCTGTTACTTTCCCATACACTAAAGAAGTCTTTGAAAATGAAGACATCATCATCATCGAAAATATTTCAAAAAAGAAAGCAAAAAATGAAGCAAGCTTTTCCAGGACAAAACCCAGAAACAGTGTCCCAAGAAGCCTCTAGAAGTGCTCTTCGGCATTAAGTGGTGAAACCTGTCAAAACACAGCAGACAGCCGTGAGGCCGGAGGGGAAAGGGGTGTCGGTGTCATGCTGCACAGCTGTCTCCTATTACCTCCAGTAAGCAGAAGCCCAACTTGGCCTTCACAACTGAATCACCGAAACGCAGTGCACTGTGCCATAGCCAGTGACCTGCTCTCCCTGTGCACACTGCCTCTGCACAACGCTTGGTGCCACAAGTCTGAATGTTTGCCATTTTTCACAGCCTAAGGAGCAAACACACGCACAAACACAAAGATCCCACAAGAGAATCCTCTTCAGTTACAAAGCAAGAGACCATTACAGGACAGTGTCAACATGGAACATCTAAATGATTTACACAAAAATAATTTTAATTAGGGAAATAAAACAATCCAGTAAAGATTAGCAGTGCAATGTTAACGTGAAATAACATGACAAAAAGAAGCAAGTGAACACACAACAAAGTTAGACCCTAAAGGGTAAACACAGGAAAGGACAACCCGTATTTTCAGTTTACCATCCAGCTAGGCATTACAGCAGAGCTTATACACAGAACTATATTTGCAATGTCAGTAAAATCTTGCAATATCTATTTAAGGCATAAAGTAGTGATTAGCAGAGAGCAGATTCTTAGTTGTTGCAAATCAGTATAGCTTTAGTAGAAAATCAACAGAATTATGTTAAATTGTAGCAGTTGAGGACAGCATCAGAAAAAAGCATGGAGCTCCTAATTTGTGGTGTGGTTATTTGAAAACAATTCTGTAAAAGAAGTTGGAAGAAACAGGACTGCATTTTACTATTTGATTTAAACTTGGGAGGATTTAAAAGTGGGAATGTAAAAACAAAAAACTGAGAAAACAAACTTTTGGCAATGACATTTGACTTATACAGCAACAACCGCAAAGGAGCCGCATTCCTTGTCCCGCACAAAAAGCAATAGGAATGCTTAAGCTTTAAAACACATACATGTACACACAAGAACACAAATAATCATCCAAGAGCTCAGAACCATGTCAGGATCACAAATGTGTAAGGCAAATAAAATACATTGAAAAGGTTCATCTGATACCAGGTCAGGGGAGGTTCAAGGCAAGGTTAAAACATTTCTAAAAGGGAGGGGATTTCCTTTCTTTGGCCAGTTGCAGCATTTCATTTTCCCAGAGCAATGGAGGCGAGAGAGGCAATGATGCAGCACACACAAGAGCACCCATCCTGCTAGAGGACTCAGCAGTTATAAGCAAATCTCTCAGCTCAGAAACTGGAATTTTGCACTTAAGAACATCATTTGCATGAAATTCCTCCTGCCTTTTACTGGTAAGGACACTGGAAAAAGCCAGCATTGCAAACAGAACATTGCAGCCATAGCAACAAGCAATTCAACACTTAAACTCTTCAACAGACTAAACAGTATTTTCTTTCTGGTTTTATAATTTCACGGTTAATAACTCACCATGAGCACTTTACTTGTCTAGCTGGTTGCTAATGTCTCAAAACCAATCTCCTGTCAAAGCTTCACCAAAAAAACCTCCTCAGCCAAACTAAAATAAAAGTGTGTGTACACAGGGAAATTACATCCAAAATTAAACTTTTTTTCCCCCTTTTTGGAAATTGGTAAAGAATGATGGAGAACAGACCAAGTTCTGACCCAAGCGTTAAACCAAGCACTAGCCCTTTATTAGTGATGTACACTATAACATGTTACACCCAGGAACCCAAAAGCCTTAAAACTGAGATTTAAAGCACCTAGCAACTTAGGCCCTACAACAATATCTCTGAGTAATGCCCAAACAGCACAAAAACTCCAGTGGGAAGTTTCCTTGACTCTTTTCATTGATTGCAAGGAATTTTTAAAAAAATATATTTTTATTGCTATCAGTTAAAACCCATTTGAAAACCAAAATTGAAGGATAAAAATAGAATAAAGCATTCTGCATCACTGATGAAATTTAAAACTGTTAAATGTCAGTAAATTAACTGTCAGTAAAAGTCTAAGATTACCTTAATAAATGGGGTTTTTGGAAAGTGTCATGCATGAATGCAACTGAAACCATGCCTTTTTTAACTTTTAATGGCATCAATTTTAATATCTACAAAAGAAAACACTGTTTTCTTAAAGGCAAGAATCTGAAATGTTCATAACCTATTGATTAAAGCATAATCCTCCACGAAAACTCTTGATCTCTCCAAGCAGACTAAATAATGTCCACATGAATTTTAATGCTCAACAAAGGTGTTAACCTTAACAAATCAACTTAGCTAATTATTCAAAGCTTTCATTACCCTTTCCTATCTCTTTACCATTTTTACACTTCTTTACTGCAGTGAAAAAATGGAATTTGAAAGAGTCAGCAAACATACAAACTTTTGGCATGTCAGGGCTCATCCTGCTTTCTGTCTGCTACAGCTAACTTAACTGCAGCATAACCCCACAATTTGTGGATGTAGGCTTTGTTGATTGACCCTACAACTTGGGTGTGAACTCAACTTTGCTAGCAAAACATGCTGAGAAGCTCCATAAACGACAGTGAAGGACAGAGCATGAAACAGACACAGAAATGTGTTTACATGTTCAGGCGGAGCAGGGCCTTTCTCCAATCCCTGTTTATTTGGATTATTTTTGACAAATAGCACTTAATATCTATGGAGTTAATGTGCCGTGTAAGAGATAGTTACTCAGCTTTATGATTTTTTTTTTTTAAGGCCCACTGGTCACATAGTTATCCTCTATTAATTTTTTTGTTTGCTTGGAATGTTTCTTAAACTCCTCTCTCTATAAATTGTAGGTGAAGAACTGGGGAAAATACACTCTCTTTTTCAACTTCTTGCATCTTCTGAGCTGCTTTGTGACCCGGATATTACAAAATCACAGCCTGACCCTGCACTCCAGGATTTACCTAGTGTTTTTTATAACCCAGATGGAGATGGCTGGAAAACTTACAAAGTATGTCCTGAGACATACACACGTCAGTGGAGGAGGACTGTATGCAAGAGGAAGTGTGAAGAAAGTATGGAAGCAAAATCCAATTATAACTAAGAACTACTGGTAGGAGGTGATTGGAGATCAGCCTCCAGGGAAGTGTCTGGTGATCATGAGAGGTCATGCAGCACTCTGTCTGGTTATAAAGCCTTACACATAAGGCAGATCAAAGAGGTGTGTGACACAGGGGACCTGGTAAAACATGTGGGATGTTGAAAGACTGTTGGGTTTTTTTTGACAGGAAGAAGGAAAAACAACCTCTATGTTACACAAACAGGACTCTTGAAAAGCCACAGAAATATCCCATACTCACTTTTATCTTCCTGGTTTTCTTCTGCTGCTTTGCCTTCCTCTTCCTCCTCCTCCTCCTCCACTTCCTTCTGCTGCGCTTCTTCGTGATGATCGGCGGCACCGACTGAAAGGCTCTGGCAGCAGTGGTTGAAGCCACTATCCCGAGGCAGAGTGAAACTTCGGGGCTTTCCCCCATTCCCATTCAGCACTTGCATCCGGTCACCCTCCACGAGGGGGAAGGGGCCGTAGTGGTCTTGCAGGTGGCACTTCTGGGTGGGCAAGGTTGACTGACGCCGGTGCTCGGGGGAGACCACGGCCGCCTCGGAGAACACAGAGTCCTCCAGCGGCAGCGTCTGCAGGTAGTGCAGTCCTGAGCTCGTCAGTGGCGTCTCTATGAGGTCCTGCCAGGAGCGCCGCTGGCTCGCCGTCTTGCGCACCGGCGAGTCGGTGGCGCTCCCCGCCGCCTCCGGGCGAAACTCCTCGTGCGATGACTGTGACTGGGAGGTCTCCGTGGATGAGAGTCGGCTGTGTTTTGGCTCCACATAAGGGCTTGTGCAGCTCATCTACAATGGCAGCAATGGAGCAATCTTCAGATCAATGTGGACTGAGACCCACTGCTAGCAATAATCACGTACTTTTCATTGTCAGTGATGGAACCCAGTTTAGTAATGAAGGCACAAACTTTCTCAATTAACCTGCCCTGATCATAGTTTTAAGGCATGCACACAGCTACACATGTCACACCTGTGGGTCAAATACTAATGCTTAGTCAGAATAAATATCTTTATTATGTCCCTTCAGCCAACACAATTACTTGCAGAAAACTTTGCAGAATACGGCACTATGGAAACATAGAAGAGATATGTCTGCTCCATTAAAAATCTTAAAAATACCATCCAAATGCCTGCTGCCATTCTGTCTTGCTAAAAATTTCTTTGGCATCATCTCTGCAGTGCTTCAGCGTAGTTCAAAGATCTATCTATGAGTTTGGAAAGTAAAGTATTGCATTCAAATGAAACATCATGAACAATTTCTTACCCCTGACTTTCCTAATATTTTAATAACATTTTTTGCATTTTAAAAACAATATTCAAATAAGGTTTACTAGTTAACATTGTTTGAGTATATGGACATGAAAATTAAAATTGCCAGTGCAAAATAAGTTAGAAATCCACACTCTGGTTTTATACCAGCAGCTGCTTCATGGACAAAATAAAAACAAATCCCTTTCTGTTCTAATTTATAGAGAAACCAACTTTTTCACAACAACAGAACAACTGGTATCACTGTTTTGGATGTGAGAGAACATTTTTATGTTGGCATTTCTGTGGAAATTCAAGCGTAATTTGTTACTGTGAAGCTTCACAACACAACTGTTGTGCCTTTGAGAAGAGCCTGTGTTACTGAGGTAACAACATTTTGATAAGAAGGCAGCGAGGGATTGCATGGATGAATAGGGGACCATCATGAACAAAAAACAGGAAGAAAGAATTCTGTAACTTAATCCATTTTGTACAGCAATTGGGATTATAGATCCATGTTCTCTATGAACCAGTGGAAATGGTAATGAAAGCTGTGCAAGTCAGCGATGCGTGCTACTTAACAAATGCCTTAAGTCAAGTACTGTCTCAAAAAATCTACTGGAGAGTTCCCTAATGTGCACATGTACATGCTTTTAAGGAGAAAAGCAGGTAAATGCGACACTTTGTGTAGTCATTTTCTATAGACAGTTGCAGTTTACTTACCGAAGGAGGCCGTGGGTATGTGTCATACGGGGGTGGTGGGCTGTCTTGTTTGGGTGTCGATGGAGTGTCGGCTTCCTCCTTATCACTCTCACTCCAGTAATCTACAAGTTACATACAGATCAGATGACAAACAACTAATACATTTAGATACTCAGAGACTCACTTTCACAAAAGCAACTGCAAACTCCATCCCTAATATTACTGAGAGCTAAACACCCTTTAACGCTGACTCTGTAAACATTCGTTGCTGTAATTTGGCATTGCTTTAATCTACAGAGGGAAAATTCAAAACATTATAGGGTATACTAAGTCTAATGCCCCACTGCAGAGATATCACACAATAACCTGCAAAAGACCTACAAATTTAACTCTTGTACACGCCTTATAAATACAACATGCATACAGAACACTCCTCATACAACTATCAGATTTTCAAGTATTCATACAGCCACCAAAATAATTATGATTGGACATTTGACTGGAAAATACTGAATGTAGTTTTTTTAATAGAAAAGATGAAAAATGTAACTTTCAAAATTCTTGTTGACTGCAAAAAATATTAACAAATGTAATTAACACCCACTAGCAAATCAAATAAGAAGGGATTATTGCACACATGACTAACCACTGTTATTTCTCTACCCATTTTCCTTGTTGTATACTATGAGTTATGCAAACTTTTAAATTCAAGTTCTAATAACAAAGAGCTGCATTTAGATAAGACAGAAAAACTTTACATCATATATCTGCTTCATAAAACAGCTGCTGCTCTGTTATCCATGCAAGAACATAAAGGTGATATAGTAAGGAAAAACACAACGATATTTAAGCAGAGAGTTCCAAAAGATTGATGAAAAAATAAGAAGGACACAAAGCTTGTGGGCTAAATTTAATAGGCCATGGGGTTTCATTTTGTCAGAAAATCAAGTCTTGGCCAAGCACATTTCATATATTCAGTAGCTTGGTCAAAAGGAAAACACATGGATGAATGTACCACACAGGAATTTATATTTATTCTGTTACAAATATTTTTGAAGCAGAACAGCATCTAACTGAATGGGTACTGGACTTTAATACTCCTTACAAAAGAAAACTACTCAACTGGTGACTCAGCTCAAGATGGATAACTTTTAACGCTTTTACACATTATAAGACTTGAGCGAACATTTCTGTTGCCACTTTCTTTCTGACTGTATTACTTTTTTATTCTTTGAGTAAATTGTTGTGCAATGGGACACTGTAGTTCTGACTATTCACAGACTAATCACAGGCAATTTTCAAATCACCTAGCAAGTTACTACTTGCTCTTTAATAGATGAGGAGCAAAAGGTTGACTGTTGCTTCATAAATGATCTAAGCCAAAAATCCAAGTCAGTACAAAATGTAATTTTGGCTTTAATGATTTTATTACCATGATGATTATTGTATTGTGTGATTAAGTACCTAATGTTATCCAAGTTTCAAAATAAAAACTTACCTTAAAATGACACCTTCTTGAAACAGCTGTCCCTAAAATGCTGTGTATTTTTAGATTGGAGTAATGGTGGGAACAGACTTATTTATGTATTTATTTTTTCCAAGAAGTAACAACTCTGTTTTAACTCTGGGTCTCTGTTTGCTTTCTGCAAGCTTATAGATGAGAGATTCTCTTCAAATGGTTATAACAAATAGCATAAATAAAGTTTTCATGACTATGAAATAAAAAAATTACAAAACAATTTGCCTCTAGGAATCTGCAAATAACGAATCTTTGGCAAATGAAAGACTAAATCAGAGAAAATGCTTTTTTTAAGTCACTCCTAGTTTTAAGAAAACTTGTTTCCAGCAAGTCAAAACACCTGAAAATATTGGCACATAAGCATGTTTGTTCCTATTACAGCAAAGTCTAATGGCACAACATGTGGTGAGAGACCTGTCAGAACTGCATCACTCGGTGAGATTTCTGCAGACTTGGAGCTCAACTGTTCTGAAAGTAAAATTTAACAGCCTCCGTGCAGATTCCAGCTTTGGCTAAAAATACAAAGACGTTCTTGCTGTCAAATCCTCATGCAATAAATTACTGTATGATCACACTTTTGCACACCTTACCTCAGACAGGGAATTCTGTTGGCAACTATGGCTTATCTAGAAAACTTCTGCAGTCACAGGGGTCAACTTCCAAATGAAATGTATGAAAATAGCCTCCCACCAATTTTTAAAAGTGTTCTGCTTTTGGCAATTGACTTGCTAGAGTCTATCTAAAATGTGTATATTGCTATTGAACAGTTGCTGTATTTCTCTTTGTAGATTTTGTCCAGTTCAGTGATGGACAAGCTCAAGGCGTCAGGCACATCTTGAAAGCTTTCTGAATGAGCAACAGACTGCATATATTATACATAGACCAACAATGACCTGCAATTTGCTAAACAAATACTTTCTATTTATATAAGCCAGTATTTTTTTCCTCTGATTTTATATGACTGGAGGGTATATAATTTCTCCATCCATAGAAGTCCCTTACCATATTGCTAACTTTCATTGTATTTAATATGGAAAGTTGATGGAATTTTTATAAAACTGTTCTGTACAGAATGTGACATTTTATTCAGCAGTACACCCACAATTCGGTGATTCGTGCATCTCTGAGGCACCTGAAATATATTTATGCACTTCAGATTCAGCAGTGTTCAACACTTAATTGAAATAGGTTTGACAACTACTGTTGAATTGTTTCAGAGGTATTATAAAGGTTTGCTGCAAAGGGCTGAACTGAACAGAAATAAAAGACCTTTTGTGAAATCAAATATGTAGATGACAAATGGTACCGCCACTGAATAAAGAAAACTCCAGCTTCACAGTTTTTATAATTGCAAAAATGCTTGAAGCAATAGGGAGGTTTCACTTTGCCTACTTGATGCCTCTACTAATCAGGGACACTACAGAGGTGTTTAATAACCCTTGTGCTGGGAGCCAAGGGTATCACCAGAGGCATAAAAACAGTATACAGCAGCAAGGGGGGAGTGTAATACTGATTCCCACACTAAACACAAATAAGCAATACAAACAGGATATAGTTTTACCTACTTGTATAAGAAAAATCAATTTGAGTGAATGACATTAGAGTGGTAATAAAGAGCTCTGTCAGTGCCTGGGATATAATTTAAATAGTAAGTGGGGTCTCACTGATTATCTTCCATAGCGAGATGTTTTAATAATAGGTAACACGAGGCCTGAATCCACATACCTCATGTCTGGAGCTGGATCATTCACTATTTTATTGCTCGGTGATTGCTTAGTAGCAAAAAAATTTATCCACATCCATATGGATTTTGAAAGGTGTATCATGTCTGCAATTATGCACTTGGACAGTGATAGCAGAGCTGTTCATACACCTTTTTGCTTACTGTCCCACATGTTATTGTAATTCTAGTGCCAGCCTGCTGTCAATAAAAGTTTGAATTTGGCTTTGAATGCTAACATGGAGGATTTCCTAGAAGACTCCAAGATTCAGAGTTTTCCCACAGCCTCTTCAAGCAGTGACAGATGGCATACAGGTTATTGTTATTGTAGTACTGCCTGGGGAGTACTGATTCCCAAACTGATTTTGAAGTCTGGAGAGGCACGGAGAACAAGACTGGAGGAATAGTGAGCGTGGTGCCGCTATCCTGGGCTGTGTGAATGTGGAGGCCTGGTGTTAGGAATTACATGATGTGCCAAGGACCATACCAGATTAAAACAGGGTGTGGGCAACACTCCCGGGATAAGCAGCTGCACTTACTGAAAGACATGATTAGAAATGAAGCAACGGCATGTACAACCTAGTTATGTGCAAGAAGGACAGAATGCCCCAGACCCTTCCCACACATGCTGCCACCACTAAATTACAGCAGTATACTGGAAGACACTGCTCTTCAGCTGCAGGATGTTCCCTCTAGGATGCTCTGTGGTGAGGCAATTGGGGCGTGAATCAAGGCAGACATAATTTTCTGATGTTGTTTTTTT
The DNA here is from genome assembly GCA_013400055.1 of Nycticryphes semicollaris. Classification (NCBI taxonomy): domain Eukaryota; kingdom Metazoa; phylum Chordata; class Aves; order Charadriiformes; family Rostratulidae; genus Nycticryphes; species Nycticryphes semicollaris. The sequence goes on from VXBJ01005120.1 coordinate 442,377, forward strand.
TTAAATCTTCTACTGTTACAGAATATCCTACTCTCTTAATGTTTCCACCTGGCTGCTGAAGTCACCCTTGCTTCTTACTGGGGAAAAGAATATTTTGCACAGTGTCTCCCACAAAAATGGCACTGTGGCAACACGTTGCAGAGAGACAGAGTATGCGCACCTTCCTCCTCATGGTATCAGACCAGGTCAGAGCTCATGCTGCTCTGACATTGCTTGGTACAGAAACATGACCTTGATGGGCAAGGAGGACACCACGTGGCAAATTTCAAAGCCTAGTGTTAGCTTTTTGAATTTAAGTCTCCCTGAAAAATGGTTACAGATATAGTTTTTGTAAACAAAAGACTAGATTAAATACATTGCTGCTGCAGCTCTGAGCTATAAGATTTTTGGGCCAAAAGACAGAACCTTACTAACGGAGGCAGCAGAGCCACAGAATTAAAAAGTGAGATCTTGATTCAGTGGGCAGCAGGCAGACAGGCATCTATCTGGATAAAATCTGGACCATCATGACCACTATAGTTTTCTGGTGACCACTGCCAGATATGTCTGTAAAAAAGAGCATGGATTCACAAGTTCACTGTTTGCCAAAACTGCTAGATGGACAGGAATACTTTTGTGGATCCATGTCACTAGCAATTCTAGGACACAACTTCCCCAACACAATTGAGGACTGACCTGACGACTTTCTCCTGTCTGTGAACAGGATTTCTACTGCAGCAAACTAAAGCAAAACAACTCATTATTTAATATATGCCACTTTTTTAAACCCATGAAATAGTCAACATTAAAAATCCTGCAATTCCAAATGAAATACCAACAAAGCTTCAGCAAACACCTCAATATAGGAAAAACCAGTAGAAATCACAAAAAATTAAATGGCCTTAAAATTAAAGTCCTTAGGGAAAATCCAATTATGTTAACAGGCTTTAGAAGAATGGTTTTGTTCCTGAGACCAATTTCATGCATTCCTGCTCCTTGTGAATTCAAACACCAAATGCAATGTTTAAATTTTTTTTAAGTTTGCAGAGTCTTAAGTTTCTTGTGATAGGTGGCACAGACTACTTGGTATCACACACTGGAGTTTACTGGCAGTACATTGGCAGCTTTTATCTACCTTCTAAGGACTTCTCAGAAATAATCCAGTGTCTGTGGACCAGAATCTGAAGAAGCTAATCAAAACTCTTGAGAGAGATGGAATTCTCTAAAGCTACAACAGTGATACGCATATGTGAACAGCCCTCAGATGAATGAGGCCTGATACACAGCAGGGAAAAAAGAATAGATGAACTTATGATATGAGCTGACAGAAAGAAACCAAAATAACAATGCATTACCTTGCTCTTGTTTGATCCTCTCTCTTTCTGCATAGCCAGCAGCAAGCATGTTAATTCTGTTTAGCCATCTGAAATAATATTAAAAGAAAGCAGTGATACCAATCCAGCCTCTTAATTTTTTGGGTACATTTCAACAAAAACCAAAAAATCTGAAGGAGATTGGGGCTGATAAATGGCTGTTTCCTTTGATATTCTTACTCAGGCAGTCTCCAAAGATCTATGATTTTGCTGTTGAACAAATTGTTTTCACAGCAAAGGTTTTAGTTCAAATGGAAAACCATGTATGATGCCAAACATCTTTAAAATAAAGGACTTGGGAGTTAATCAAAGAGCTATTAAGTCTGCTGCTCACAGATATGCCATCACACCAATACTCCTGCTGATTTCTTAAGAATAAATACCACTTTTCAGAAATTTAAGCAATATTTTAAGGCCTGAATTGGCAACTTAGCAGAGGAACAGAGCAGAAGCCAGCAGTCAAAAGAACAGGTTCACTCCCAAACAGACAGTGAGGTTTAATTATGCTGTTATGTGGCTTAGAGCTTACCTACAGTGTCAAGTACAAAGAGAAGGAGGTATATCAGAATTCACTTTTGTGTTTGTGTCAGAGAAGCAGGGGGAGAAAAGACAGTTGTTGCCTCAATGCAATTCACATCTAAGGCTGAACTTAGACTTGAAAAAACGTTTCCATAAGCTGCACAAATTGAAAAAAAGCCCAAACTATTACTATTCTTTTCTGGCAGGGCTGTCATTGCCAAGCATACACTCAATTGCCTGTAGCAATGCACTGCTTCAACCTGCCCCCTTCCCCGATGGGGCTCTTACTGTTCTCATTATCCAAATGCTTACACTAAATCAGGTCCCCCATCAGCAAGGCTTTGAACCTCCATGACAATCTTCCACAGTTGCCCATTCCATGGTAAACCCCGAATTATTTACTACAGTCATCCTATAGTCAGGATTTGGTGGGCTTGGTTTGCCAAGCTACTGGCTTGCAATTTGGCTGCAATTTTTACAGAAGGACAAGTAAAGCCAGGTTTGCATCTTCTTCGGGAATGTGTAACTCCTGTTTCAGAAAACTATGCCTGATGGGTTTCATTCACATACTGTATGCACAGAAACAGATTGTAGTATTGTCTCAGCAAGCAAGACGCCTTTGTAATTACTCATGCATACCAGTCTTCAAGACATTTCAGTGCAGGGTAAGCAGGCACCAGGTCAAAAAATACAGTTGTTCTCCTCAAAATTAACTTTTGTCACTGTCCTTCCACAAATGGTTGACCACTGTATGATCTGTAAATCACATTAATGGTCCAGAAACCGTTGTACATTGGGAAGTAAGCCAACGGTTTACTCCTGAAGCGATTACCAAATACTTCATGTTAACATAGAAACAAAATTTCTGCCAGAATAGGGAAGCTGACGAAGAGACTTGAAATTTCAGTTGTAATTGTTAGGAAGTGTCAGACACTTGTAAAAATAACTAGCACATAGGAACAGAAATCCAACAAATCATGTCTCAGACAATGATTTCACATTTTCACAGCAGGAAGGTGAACCACTACAAAGCTATCTTTTAGGTTCACACTGCTGATATGTGAAGGCTTTCTTTGGGGAATAAAGCTCAGCTGTCTCAACAGCTCTGCCAGCCCAGATCAGAGGCACTGAGGCAGGAACCTCCCCCAAAGCACTCCAGTCTCACGCTGCTGAGGGACCAGCAAAGGCCACAGACTTGTCCGTGTCAAAAGGGTAAAGCAGCACAAGAAGACAAGCACCTGCTCTGCCAAACTGTATGGCAGACAATAGAGGTGGCCCTTTGCTTGCCTCTTGTCTGTTTTGGATTTTACTTTCCCTATTCAGCTCAATGCTTACCATGCCCCAGTGCCGCTAGCAAGGAACAGCCACCTACTGAACCCCCTTGGACAGGGCTGCTGACCAGAAAATACAATATGATATAACCATAAAGTTCTCCTGTTGGAGAACTTAATTCTGTTCTAAATATGAGATGAATATGAATTATGAATATGAATTTTGTATTAAGCATGCATGAGACTGAAGTAACCTATTAAGTTAACAAACACTTAATTGACCACCATTTGATAGTCCTTACAGCTATGGTAGATCATTGTTTCCAGAATAAATTTTACTTCCTGAAAAATATAATCTAATGATAACACAGGAAATGTGTAGCAGTCTGAGAGAGAGAGAGCAGACTGACTTCACATTTAATGATTTTCTACAAGTCCCGACTTATGTCAACATTTGGAATATCACCTGCAATCCCTCTGGGGTGAATGTGAAGGTACTGATGTGTTTGTAAACAGTTAACAGCCGTAGCTTTTGAGTGGTTTGCTAGTTTAGAAATGAAAAGAATGGTATTGACCTCTTCTGCGTATTTTCTGCTATGTGGCTGCTAACACTGCTTTAGATATGGTTAGAGAATTAATATTGTTTTAATAAAGCACGGTGAGAGTTATGGTTCATTGAAATCAGAATCGTATGAGAAATCCAATGCACTGGGTTTGTATCACAGGGAAATGTAAAGATCTGCAGAATGGAAGAGGAGTAAAACACGCCAGCTTTACAATGCACTGTGGACAAAAGTTTCAAGCATACAATTATAGAAATATTCTTTACTATGAATATTAAAAGATACAAAGCTGTAGGACATGTGAAGATTTAAATCTTTCTTCCCTATGGTGTGTTGTCTCCTGATAGCCACTGTAACTTTTAGAGGGCAAGAGGCCAAGGAAATATTACTTCCTTACTGCAAATGCAGCTTTAATTTTCCTGTGAGAATTATAAAATCTATTTGCTAGGTATGTCAATAAATATAGTAGCACTGGTAGTTGCAGCAGTCATCTAGGTTTTCTGTTTTCAATTTTTTTTGGGTTTTTTAGTGTGTGTCTGGTTGGTTGGTGGGTTTTAAGAACAGCACACCCATTTCTTGTCAGTATTTAATTAAAACAGTTTTATGACACACAGGACAGGATTAAAAAAAGTAAATCTTTCTTTAGACCTGTAACTTCTGTAAAGAAAATGCATCACACTCCAGGTAGATGCAATGCTTTTAGTCAAAGCAGGGTGTCAAATTGTCATAGAATCATAGAATGGTTAGAGTTGGAAGGGACCTTAAAGATCATTGAGTTCCATCCCCTCATGCCATGGGCAGGGACACCTCCCAGTAGACCAGGTTGCTCACAGCCCCATCCAGCCTGGCCTTCCACAACTTCCCCATCCATCCACAACTTCTCAGGGCAACCTGTTCCAGTGCCTCACCACCCTCACAGTGAAGAGCTTCTTTCTGGTATCCAATCTAAATCTCCCTTCTTCCAATTTAAAGCCGTTACCCCTTGTCCTGTCACTACACTTCCTGACAAAGAGTCCCTCTCCAGCTCTCCTGTAGGCTCCCTTCAGATACTCGAAGGCTGCAGTAAGGTCTCCCCGAAGCCTTCTCTTCTCCAGGCTGAACAACCCCAGCTCCCTCAGCCTGTCTTCATAGAAGAGGTGCTCCAGCCCTCTGATCATCTTCGTGGCCCTCTGCTGGACCCGTTCCAATAGGTCCATGTCCTTTCTATGTTGAGGACTCCAGAGCTGGACACAGTACTCCAGGTGGGGTCTCACAAGAGCAGAGTAGAGGGGTAGAATCACCTCCTGCGACCCGCTGGCCAGTTTTCTTTTGATGCTGCCCAGGATGCGGTTGGCTTTCTGAGCTGACAGTGTGCATTGCCGGCTCATGTTGAGCTTCTCATCCACCATCACTCCCAAATCCTTCTCCTCAGGGCTTCTCTCCAGCCATTCTCCACCCAACCTGTGCTTGGGATTGCCTTGTCTCATGTGCAGGACTCTGCACTTGGCTTGCTTGAACTTCATGCAATTTGCGCTAGCCCACCTCTCAAGCCTGTCCAGGTCCCTCTGGATAGCATCCCTTCCCTCCAGTGTGTCAACTGCACCGCTGAGCTTGGTGTCATCGGCAAACTTGCTGAGGGTGCACTCTGTCCCACTGTCCATGGCCTCAATCATTGAGCTTGAGGATATAGGACAAATTTGGCATATGGAAATATGATAACCTATAGTGTCTATAAGTACCCAACTGCAGTTTAACCAGAATGAAAACACTTGTAGATGATGTGGGAGAATTTTTGGAACTCTTCACTGAAATCTTCCAGAGACATTCTCATGCACTAATACTACAAGCTGACTTGTCATCTTTCCTCTTGATCATAGAGCTATGCTGAGGAAGAAAACCTTTATAAATGTCAATGCTCAATGTCACGAAAAGAGAAATGGGACAGCTCAGTTACAGCAGGTCAAGGAAGTTCTCAGACAAGTATTTCACATGAAGTTACTGACTGTATTCCCTTGCCTAGAAGATACAATTTTGGCAGCCGTATATGTCATCACTAAAAAAACTAATGGCCAGTTAGGAATAAAAAGGAAGAATAAGAGTATTGTAAGTATTTAAGCCAACCAATCCTGAAAAGGATGAATTTGCCTCTGAGCTGATGACCAGAATTTTTTAGTAAAGAACAAATAGTTAGTCCATAAAGTAGCAGGCACAGTTACCATGGAAAATCAAAATAAAGTTACGTATCGTATCATCAAGTAGAAATATACCAAATGCCTTGTACATCAGAATATTTTCTTGGAATGGGAATAACAAGGAATTTCCAAGCAAAATGTTTCTATGACTACACAATTCCATTAGCAAAACACTACTTTGCATCAATAAAGGACACTCCGTCTTTCTTCTCACCCATGGATAGAAAGAACACTTTTGCTGGTGCAACCATGCAGATGACAGGAACTTCAGATGCCACAACAATAAAGTTCAGTGATCATAGCTCCTCCTTACCAGCATAATGATGTGGCACAGTCATAAAAGTATTAAGAAAATTTGAAGTGACAGTTACCTGAGATTAAAACACCCATTTTATGTGAGTAGATACACAAAACAAAAACTATATATCCTGTGTTAGTTTTTTTAAAACACCAACAACTATTTTATAAAAAGGATGAAGGAATTGAACCATTTTGAACTTTCAGTTCAACTACGTATCAGCAATTTTCTACTTTTTTTCTTCTGCTTCAAGTATAAACAGAACTGAAATGACTGAATGATACATAATTAAAAGGTATGTCAGAAATATGACAAAAATAATAGAAATTGATCAAAACAGTCCTAATATAACTTAATAATGTGATTCTATGTTTGACTGGCTAGGCTACAAAATGCTTTTAAACAGGAAGTATTTAATTACCTCTGGATCTGAAAGAATTTTTTTTTTCAGTAGGCCACTTTTTTTTTACAATATATTGAGTTAATTCAATGTTTTTGAAGTTGAACTACTTTTTCTAACACATTAAAGAAAGAGAAAATACAAAATAATTTGGTGAGACTGTGATGGCAACTCGGAGGTTGTTCAGCCTAGAAAAAAGGAGGCTGAAGGGAGATGTTATCACTCTCTGTAACTACCTCAAAGGAGGTCGTAGAAAGGTGGTGTTGGTCTCTTATCCCAAGTCACAGGTGATAGGACAAGAGGAAATGGCTTCAAATTGTGTCAGGGGAGGTTCAGAGTGGATATCAGGAAAAATTTTCACACTGAAAGGGTTATTAAGCATTGGAATGGGCTGCCTGAGGAGGTGGTTGAGGCACCATCCCTGGTTATATTCAAAAGACGGGTTGACATAGTGCTTAGTGACATGTTTTAGTGATGAGCTGTTTTTTATCAGAGTTGTGTTGATGGTTGGACTAGGTGATCTTAAAGGCCCCTTCCAACCTAGACAATTCTATGATTCTATGTAAGAATTTCAAGTAATTCCATAGACCTTGACAGAGTTGCTTTAAATTTACATATGTATAACTCAGATCAAAATTTGTTCAAGGTCATTCACAATTAATTAATAAGCACTATTTTCAAAATATGATAGAGGCTATTTGTGCTGGAATCTTTAGTTCTTAGGGTTTAGTAGGGTTTAGACTGTGCAATATGTTTTTAAGGAATTGACGCATATTTGCTGTTTCTTTCTGAATAGATATATAAATTTTTATCCTTAGAAACAAGGTGTCTTGTCATACTGACTGAGGTCTTGCTGACAGAAATGATTTATATACTGCTGTAGCTCAGGATATGCCAAATAGGCCACACCATTATTCTGTTTGCTGTGGAGCAAATTGCATTTTGAGTGGCTGCCTTGCCAGAAATATTAAGGAAGGGCAAGCCTAAAATTGTACAAACGAATAAAAAGGCTTTAAGTTTTCTAAGTGAGGAGAGACTTCTGAAGTGAGCCTTAGTCATGCATGAACTTTGGAAAAAATGTTAACAAAGAGCTATTACTAAATGAAAGCAAGTACAGTATTGACATACTTTTCCAGGCAAATATTATCAGTAAAGAACTGGCAGTACCCTGAAGGTGCTCTGCCAGGTAGTTGAATCTAGTAGAAACAGGAGAGATTAAAACATGATTATAACTTTTACTATCAGTTTTATGGATTGAGTTTTATCTCCATTTCCCTCTGATTTAAATGCAATTTTGCTCATCGAGGATGTCCACAGACATTACCTAAGATAGAACAATTCTCAGTTTGCAAGAATAGATTTTTGTTTGCGTCCTCTATCATATGATGAAAATGGCATATTATTTTGAACTGAATTATTTTCAGTTTATGTTGTGAAAATGAATTAAATAAAATCCCAAATACTTGAATAGACATGAGATCCATGTTTTTAATTTACCATTCAAATGAATTAAGAGGAACTGTGTTTATTTTGTGCTGAAATCTCAACTGTTTTCCTGAAAAAAAATGCCAAGTGGCCTAAAATAGACAGTAAATCTCAATAGCCAAACAACTCAGACTTGAGTCCTTGTTCTTAATTTTGAGTTGCTGAAATTTTCCCCACTGAATGCAACACCAGCAGAATTTCATTTCAATGTGTGGGTTAAGTTAATGGCAGTAGAGAGAATCTGCAAAATTCATTCCTTGTAATGGCTACCTCCTTTTTCAAGATTGGCAGAAGAAAAAAAAGCAGTGACTGCTTTAAATCTTCCTTCAACAACTCATTCCCTCCAGGGCCAGAAATAGAAGTATCTCCAGAGCAAGCATCAAATGTCTTTGGGAGTATGTTTGGAGATAGAGCTGGAGATACTGCAACTTTGCTGGAGCTGCAAAACCAAGAGCAAAAACTGAATTCTGAAATGGTGTTTGGATTTTCTTTCACATACTGTATTTACTACTTTTTAGAAAGAGGGAATTTTGTGTCTAAAAATCTTGAAACTTTTGTTTCAATAAAAAGTAATTTTTGCATTAACTGAGTATTGACCATATGCAGCCACTCAGAAATAATGCTACTCTGCACTTACTTTCTCAGCTATTAAACTTATTTTTTTAGATTAACACAGAATTTATTATCATTGTGTTATTACTAGCTTCAAGAAGTATCACATTTAAGGAATGGTTCCTTGAACTTTGCTAGATTTCCTTACCTGTTCATATCATCTAGATGTTCAGCAGCAAAATAAAAACTTTTGATCTTAGGATGGCAGGCTTTGAATGCACTGTAGAAGAAAAACAGAATTATAAAAATGTAATGGCACAATTTTTTCTTTAAAAAAAAAGTAAGATAGTGCAGTCACCAAGGAATGAGATGAGTTCACATTTCCTGAGTTGTTGGATGCCTGAAAATAGTATTTAAACATATCACTTTTAAGGATTGTGCCAGATTTCATAAAGTGCAGTGCTCTTCAACTACCCCTTTCTAAATAATGCTTGATTCGTATATGCATAAATATTGTTCAACACTAGACTTGAGTGTACTATGTTGGGATAAAGTGAACCAGTTAAGAATAAAATTTTATGTATCAGGTAATTTTTCTGATATACTTCTAGGCGTCAATTTATTCTGAACAGAATGTTGACTGAACAACCTATTTGATACAATAGAAAAACTCTCAGTCCTGGTGATTTCTCACATCCCAATGACCTTCACATTACCTTTAGCTCTAATGACTGCATTTCAAACAGAAAAATGTGATGCACTGATTGACTTCTGAAAAGCTGTTATAAATCAACACTGTGTTCCTGAGGTCATTCTAAGCAATGGGCAATTACACCTCATCTTTTCTTTCCACCAAAGTAATCAACATGACTGGACTGAGAGAATTACTGTATTTCATACATGATATGAAATAAATTACTAGAAAGAATTTTTTAACTATGTTGGATAAAGATTTATAGTGAAGGACTTGGAGATCCAGAAAATGCATAGGAAAGTAATTAATAATTTACTGTATAGAAGAATAATTTTTGAGAACAGCCTAAAGTTTCTTTTAAAATAAGAACAAAACATGCAGAACAGTCCAAAAGAAAATAAGTAAAACTGCAAAAGATGCATGAAGAAGACCATCAACATTTTTCTGAGACACAATGGAATGTATATATATATAAAGACATATATAATATAGTAATTCTCACTCTCTCTAATCTACTGCATCTCAGAGAAATGGTAATGATGTTCTTTATGTGTATAATGCTTGCAGATTTCAATATATATGTCTACTTGTGTACATATATGTAAATATATGAGAATAGATTAGAAACCAGGGATATGAAATTGATATCCAGGAAAGTTACTGTTAGTAAAGGTAACGTAAAATTGAGACAAAAAGAATTCCTCTAACACATTACAGCATGACACAATGTTATGCAAGTGAAAGCAGATGTACAGCGACATCTGCTCAGTTTAGAAAGACATCATCAAGTTACTGAGTCCCAAAACTTGACTTAAAATTGTCATAGCATCTGTTGTATGGATTTTTAGGTTTTTTTCTTTATCTGCCACCCAAGCAAGGAATTTTAATAGCCACATTTTATGTTCTACTGTCCAGTAGATACCAAATCAAGTAAAAAAAAACCCCAGCCAGTTAACCAGGGTGAAATTTTGAGAAATTAGTTGACTTTATGCTGCTTCCCCAACAAAAATGAAAAAAAAAAAAGAAGCACTCCATCAATGTAGCCCAAGGACACAGGACAATAAGTCCAAGATGATGGATTTTATTTTTATATTAAACAAAGTTTTCATTTTCTGCCCTTTGAGACGATCATGAAGTGTACAGTTCATCCTGAAGCAACGTGTAGACCAACTGATACAAGATCAGTGTCTTCTTTAGAACTGTATGTACTACAAATCATACCACGTTACTTTTGTAGTTGCTTTTCTGTACAAATTTGAATGATTCCACAGTCTTGGAGACTTAAAAGAACAGTAAAGACCGTTAGAAGGCAAGACACAAAGTTTTCAACAGTAATGACTCTAAAAATACCTCTGTGGGAGTATGCACCTGGCACATTGCTATGTATGCTTGAATTTGGATCTTAATAAGAAATGGCTTTGTGCAATGACACAAATCTGGACAGCAGCAGACACAGCTAGGTGAGAAGAAAACTTATTTGAGATCTTTAGGTCATACCTCAAAAATACAGCAAATCACGGCCATTCTTTTTTCATTCTGTCTCAGGATTGATACACTGTGTCAGCAAACTTTGAGATGATGATAACTAATTTGGAGTCACATTAAAGATGCCTGGCCATGAACTTGGGGACTTTTTTATTTGGATGGTCTCTTTATTATATTTTAAGCTCTTTATTGAGCTTAAGTTATCACACACACTCCAACACCTCCAAAACAAACAAAAACCCACCCCAAAACAAAGGAAACAAAAGAAGAAAGGAAAGGTAGGAAAAGAAAGGGACAGAATCAGCCAGAATCAGCCAAAACAATTGTAAAAAAATCCCTTATGTTACTCTTTTAAGGAAAGTCCTTGTCCTTTGTTCCACTTTTTCTATATCATTGGATTATTTTTGAGTATACGTACTATTTCTTGCGGCATTCACTGGCTCTGTCAATTTTAAATTCAGGTAGACTGATGAATCCTTCTGCTTTTTCATCCTGCAAACAGTTTTACTAGATATTACTGTTAAGGTGTCAGAAAAAAACCCCACCACACCAAGAACTTAAAGATATTTTCAGTTGCCTTCTTACATAAGAAATACTAAAGTATGCTGCTCTGCTCTGGCAAACCTCCCACAGAAGTCACTGGGACTTTTGCCAAAGTAGTACGACAAATCCCTTGGTATAAAATACAATTTTAAATACCCAGTCTTCTCAAACAATTTCACAGCTGAACCAGCACTTGAAAATATACAAAATGACCAAGTGTATTCAGGCAATTAGTTATTGTAATTAGTTAATTTGTGGAAAGATAGACTAATTAGGAAGGAGAAATGCAGTCTACTGTAAGAAATAAGGAAATAAGAAATTTCAATGTATGCTGCTTACCATCTTTATATGGCATCACAGCTAAGAGGCATCTTCAGCTACTTTCATCTCCAACAAACAGGAGAAAAGACATCTGATCTGCACCTCCCCTCTGAAGACTTGCACATCATTTATTTTACAGATATTCAATCTCCCTTGACTTCTCACAATTTAAAAGAATTCTTTATTTTAAATCACTAATAAATCGGTAACACAAATTCTCTTATTTAACTGTTCATAATTTTGCATGAGAAATTAATACAGGATCATAAAAGTGAAGCTGCATAAAACACAAACGTATGTCAAGGAAATCCACAGAAATGTATCTTTTTCTCAGAATCTCCATGGTTATTTATGCTACATGTGCAGTATATATGACTATATGTTTTCTTAAAAATAAACAAATAAAAGACACAAATCAGCACATAAAACAGGAATTAGAGTTGTTCTGTGGAAGGTACAAGGTTGTAACAGGTTCTGCATTAGCAGGTATTTTAAAATCAAAAGGAAACTGTTTAGAATAATCTTTCTGTTTATTTTTGCACAGTGGCCTAAGGAAACATAATTCTGGCAAAAGCACTGTTTGCTTGTCTGTCCATCTGCCACTGAGGCTCCCCCTGCCAGCTTTTGAATCTATTGATGACTGCAGACACTTTGATAAGGGAGCTGAGGTCTCCAAAATAACTGTGTCTCTGCAAGTCTCAGGGAAATGTGGTATGGGGGGAAGACAAAGGTGCTCAGACCACTGCCCTGTCCCCAGGAAAGGCACAAGTCAGCGCTTCCACATGCTCCTTGGCCATGGTCAGTGACACTTGTAGATACGGATTACTGTCCCGGTGAAGACCTCATAGTAGACCTTAAGGAGGGAGGATGGAGATGAGGTAGTTAGGGTTACAGATCTGAAGCTGGGATCAAGGCACGAATGGGATGAGTCTGTGCAAATACAGGCTACGGTAACTCTGCTCATGGAACAATTTTCTTTCCATCTACTCAGAGAAAAGTTGTGGATCACAATCTAAAAAGGTTATGCACAATTGCTTGCAGTGATTAAAAGTCCAGGACTGAGTTCATCCACATGTTGGCGATGATTTTATCTCAGGATATTTACTAATGAGATGAGAAGGGTTGGAAACCAAGGTTTTCTAACTCATTGGCAAAAACATTTTTGTCAAGCAGATATAAATAAATGTGTACTAATGCAGAACATGTTGCATGATCAAAGCTGTACGCAGTTAGGCTGTGCCACTGCTCTAAAATTCAGCATATATGAGTACTGAAATCATATAAAAAGCTACAAAGAAGGAATGACAGGAGAACTGAGAAGACAAAATCATCTTCCTAAACCGCCAGAGGTTTTGGTGATTTCACTAGCACAGATAAACAAGGAACACTAGACAGCACATCATTAAAGTTTCCACTCCCATTACTAAGCTTGAGTGACAGGATTAAATAACTACCTTTTCCCTTTCAAGGGTTTGAGGACAGATTTGTTCTAAACTGGTGAGGGCAGGACACAGGACAGTGTGCTATTTCTCCTTGTAATAAAAGGTGAATTTGAAGGACCAAATATCTCTGGACCTCAATGGTGATTTATTCAGGCATTTAATAGTAATTACAGTATGATTATTTGGGTGAATAAAGTTATTCACATATATATAAGAACTCAAAGCACTACCTTCCCACTAAATCATGACAACAGCACTACACAGGCTATTTGTTGAGACCGTGAACGCAGGTGCTTACCTCTTCATTGATATACCAATAGAGAGATGTATCCTTCAGGACAAACCAGTACTTTTTCCATTTCTGGGAGAAATAACTCTTGGCATCTTTCTTTTTCCAAAGCCAGCCTTCACAGTCCCCTCGACCAAGATCTTTACATGAGATCCGTCTTTTGCTTTTACCAGGAATAGGAGCTGAAAACGGCAATAGGTTGACGTGAAAGCGTTTGACTTGTCCCCTAAATCAAGAAGATAGCTAGCCAGAAAGCACTATGTATTTCTTAAGAAAATTAATTAAAAATTTCAACCTCAATTTGATATGAATAAATTATTACAAACATTCTATTTCTACCACAACGTCTATGCAAGGCACCATAATTTAAAAACCAAAACAACCCATGTTCAGCACCTCACAGAGCTCATATTCTATGGATAAGACAAAAAAAAAAAAGAAAAAAAGAGAAGTTATTATAAAGAAAAGAAAGATAAGATATTTAAACATAAGGAAAATGGTTCTTTGTAATTTTCAACAAACACATAAATTGATGTAATTCCACACTTGACTGCCAAACACAACTATGCATGTATGTATTTCACTGGTATTCATAAACTGTCTTTGCAGCTCCTTTTGCAACTAAAGAGTTCCTAAAGCCTTTGTACTTTTAAATCAAAGTAGGACAATTTACTATGATATAAATTACCTGACAGCTTAGGTAATAAGTAAGAACTGCAGAAAGGCATTACATGCACAAAAAGGGAAAATCTAGCCCTGGTCCCAAAGAAGCTAGTCTTAAGTATTCAAAAAAATGGTGACAGCAGATACATGCGGGTAGATGAGCATTTGGAAACTATGAAACATCAGTCATAGACTAACACCTTCTCAACATGAGCAACTCAACTAAACATTGGATTGGAGCTAACAAGTTCCTTAGATACTGAAATACAATAAACAGTAATGCTGACAATTCCCTTTCTACCAATACGTGAAAACAAATTTAATTTTTACCTTTGTTCTTCTTTTTACTTTTCTGCTGTAGAGAAGACTGCTGAAATGTCTACAAGAAAATCAAAATGGAATTAGTGAAAATACAGTGTTAATGTTCAACCACATCCTTATCATAAAAGGAGTGTAATTTTGTGCACTCTGAAGTCATCACCGGGTAACACCAGCCAACAGACTTCTAGGCCTAAGAAGAAAGGTGATTTTAGTACATCTGTTTATAAGGTTGTAAAGCAAAAGCACACTGTGAAACATCTTAAAATAGACCACAAATTAGTTTGTCAAAACAACTGATGTTTCTCTCTAAAATGGTTGCACTTCCCGAGTTGTTAATAAGGAAGGAATGTCTCCCTGTGGCTAGTATGATAGTGAAGCTCCACAGCCTGTGCATTTCTAATACATTGTCTAATTAAGGTCTTCATGACATAAATATGCAAATATGAAAATTAGCACACTGCCTAATGCAGGTGTGAAGGCATTTATACGATGGTCTTTAAAACATCAGACAATTTGCTCAGAAACGGGCTAATATTTTTAAATACACCAATAAATTCCACTAATTACAACTAGGAAAAAGTGTTCCAAATAAATATTCTGAAATAGAAAACCCTTTATTTTTTAGTGGGTTTTGACTGAAAGCATTTCACTCCAGTTCATCCACTCCCATGAACCAACCCATTACCTTGGTAATGAGACAGAATGGAAATTATTCTTTTACTTAAGATCCTAGATTATTAAAAATCACAATACATATTAACACATTTAAAGATAATTTTTGTTTAAAAAAAACTTTGACTCAGTTAATCACTATCACTCTAGTGAATTAAAAAAATAATTATGTAATTAATCACCCCAAAATTTAAAGATGTGGATTTTAATTGTTTTGAATTTTACTTTTCTGTAAAGACAACAAAAGTCTAAGTACTGAAACTATGCGAAGGCCACATTAGAGCATCTGAGTGTTAAATCCCCTTATTTCAGCTTACCATGAATCAGTACAAAAATCAAAGCTTTTGTGACACTCAAAAATCTAAGCAACAACACTGCCCTGTGAGCTCAAGTCCAGTTCCTAGCAGAAAAGACAAACCCTTACCCAGGCTTACAAGGCTCCCTTTTCAACTCAAACAGCTGCATTTCTTTCCATTTGCTCCTGTCTGCTTCCTTTACACCTGAGCTCACATGCAGGAGGCTGAGGTTCAGCTTCCAAGGGATGTCTTGCCTCACAGCTGAGAAATTCTCAAGCAGTAAATACTAACATGTCCATGGGGATGAATTACCAACAATACAATGACAATTATGTGTAACATAAAAAAATTAACTAACTCAGTAGATGTGCTGATCCCTTGTAAATTGTATCTGAAGAAAACTACTCAACTGTATTGCTACCTCAGATGGTCAAAATAGGCTGCCACTGGGAAGAAAAACAGAGCCAATTTTTTTCCATTCCCTGGCTTTTGTTCTTTTTCTTCTCCTACTGGTATCAATTCAAACAGCACCAGCTCTCAGCAAGCCAAGACAGCAACAGCATCCCAACTTATGTTACATGAAATATTTTGACCTCTGAAGGACTAAGAGGGATCTTTATGGCACAGGAATAATGGAGTGACCAGGTAGAAGAGTGTAAATAAATCATAGAACCATAGAATTGTTAGAGTTAGAAGGGACCTTAAAGATCATCGAGCTCCCTCTTGGATGCTTTGAAAATCTTACCCAATTCAAAGTGGTTGAAAAAGCACGCACATGCACAAACGCAAAACTTTAGCACTTCTTAGTTCACAACCCAGACAATTCCATTCTGCTGTTTGACTTTTCTGCACTAATATTTTCACAGTGCCAAATAGGAAAAGGAAAAACACCACTTGGTTTTCTTCTAAGTGATTCTGAAGGCAGATGAGAAAAATATGAAAGCCTTCTCTTTAAATGTTTCATCTGTAAATTTAACCTACAAATGTAAGTTCACACCTCTCAACTTCTGAGTCAGTTTTTGGGAAGAAAGGGTAATGAAGGGGTATCAGTTTTTAATAGGAAGACAGCATGTAATTTAGACGTCTAGCCATTTTGCCATACATTCTGCCATATTGCAAAATAGGAAGGTTTCATTAAATTAAGTTATTACTATAAATTAGCTCATTAAATTAAATTATAATTAAGGACAAAAATCTACAAATGAGTGGAGTTCCTGGGAACTCTTCAACTGACTTCAGTGATTTTAGCAAACACTTTAGATTATTTTACACAGACTTCAGGCTTCATGTTGGTTCATACTTTGCAAAACCAGCAGCAGCTTTTTTTTTTTTTTTTAACCTAGAAGTTGTATAAGCAATATACATTAGTCAGTGCCATTCAGTTTCAAACTCACACGGCATGTAATCCAAAAAAAACCCAAGTGAGAATGAAATCTAAAAATGTTTCTTCTGGTGCTTTTTAAGGAAATCATCTAATGCAATCTGCAGCTTCTTCCCAGTTATTAGATAATGCTTAATGCCATTTTCTCCGTGCTGTTTAGACTCATAGAATGATGAAAGAGATCATGCCCTCCCTCCTAATCAGAAGCTCTAAAGCCAATGCTGGATCATGTTCTTCAAGGTCATCTCCGGCCAAGATCCAACTATCTCCAAAGAGGAGATAGGGATAAGGAGATAGGAGACAGTAGATAAGGACAGCCTCTTTAAGCGACCTGTCCTATTGTTGGTGACCACAATGTTTCTCTTTTTCAAGCTTAATTCTATGATGTGGCAAATATGGAAATAACAGAAATGCTTCTTTTTAATACCACGAACCTTATAACTATGGATTCACACCAAAGCCAGAAATTTAGTTGTACTAAAGCAAATTTGCTGCAAGATTTTAATCACCCACCCACAAAGCTGAATTTCAACATATGTTCACTGCATTTTGATATATCTTGAGCTTTGAGCAACTGCTTTTACATCCATGTATTCTGATGGCAAGCATGAAAAGAAATAGAAAACAGCATTCTAGCTTAAAGGAAGTTGTTAGCAAAGTAAGAAATAAAATGGACACAAGAGTACCACTAAAAAGATGAAATAAATGAACACCTTAACCCAAATGGAAATTGTCACTCCTGAAGAAATTTTGCAACTGTTTCATCATATTCTGAATTACATGCTTTCCATTTGCCCAAAATACAATTTGCAAAACTTTCCATTATGCAAAAGCAAGGTATCACTTGACATTTAACGTGTATAAAGACTCCCTTGAATACCCTGAGATTCAGTTTTTTGAATGCGATAATTTTCTCCTGTGATATGTGATGTTTGAGCTTGTCGTATTTAATAATATACCTAAACTAAGCTCTCTGATAAATGCAGAATGTCAAAGAAAGATTTTATACATATACATGTCTGCCTTTGCTTTCAGCAGCCTCCAAAGCATGTGTATTTCAATAGGAACAAAAATTAATTTATTAAAGGGATTTTCACTATGTTTCTGAGGTTGTTTTTTTTTTAATAGAAGTGCTAGCCTACCTCTAGCCCTACCCTTCTAAAAGCTTAGCTGCATCTCATCAGGCAATGGAGATTTCATTGTGCATGGAAGAGCCATAACACTTCCTCTCTTCCTGCAGCTGCTCATTACCAAACTTACTATGTGGGTTATATTTACTTTAACACTCTTCGAAATGATTGACAGGGTTCTAAAAGCCCAGCAGAAGACTGCACAGCTGTAAATAGCAATCTGCCTTAGGGTATGCCTTTCCATGCTTTTGAGATTGTAACACAGTAATACAGCTACATAGTAAAAAAGTTCTAGATGGAGGCTCACACTAACAACGGAGATCACCAATCACCTATAACTTCAGCAAGAAAATAGTTACATACAGACGGTATAATCAACAATATCTGCAAGCACACAATCGAGCATCAGCATCTTCGTGTGCATGACACAAAGTTTTCAAGAAATGAGACAACCAGGTTTTTATCACATCCTCAGAGTTACACAAGCTTCTGTCTGCTTTCGGCACTTCCTCTAAAGTATTCATACTTGGATAGTACCACGCCTTCTGTATACTTGCTCAAAATATAAGCAAGATTGAAAGTTAGTCATTAACATTCAGAAGTCTGAAAATGTGTTTATTTTGAACTATTTAGCACTAATTTAATAGCTCTCTCTTTGGAAAATCTTATTTAAATAAAAGTGTTACATATTAAAGTTTCAATTAATTTGTTTCATACCAAATAGGAAACTTAATAAACTAATCTTCCAATATCAATATTAAATTGGAGTGAAACTGCTATCAGGAGAGATGAATGTTTGATAAAACTCATGTTATGATGGAAGTTAGAAAATTTCTGTTCCAGTTGATACCTCAAATAAAAGAAGACAACAACTAAACTGGTATCAAAACTATTGATTTGGAAGGACTGGCTATTTGGCCAAACTTCAAGACTCTGAGGAAGAAATTTGAAGATTTGGGGTCAAACTATACCTATATAAGAGCTTCTCTACGATCTAATATAGATTCCATGTGCAACCAACAGAACATGACATCCATGTCCAAAAAACAGGTGTATTCTAATAGTTACGTGAACTCCTCCATGGTTAAAGAATTTGTAGGTCTACCAAAATAACTGAAGTTTCTCTGATAATCTGGATTGGCCATACCAATTAGTACTAAACTTGACGGCTCCTAAAATCCTCTTTCAAGTGTTTATTTGTTTCATCACTTTTCTTCAGAGATTCTCTACTTGCTCATTTTCAGAAAGCTGGAAGAGAGAACCAAGTTATGGAACTAATAACTTCTAACTCTTGTACCTGAATTTGAGCTCAGTCTGATTGGGAAGGGAAATGGCACGTATACTTATGGTTTTTTTGAGAGCTCAAGTCAAATTCAATTTTTTTCAAGCTGCAAGTTTAGACACTAAGGAACTATTTAGAGTCAGACAGTTCCCCTCTGTCACTGTAAGATAACCTTCTCTAGTTTCAGCAGAGTAGCTTATAATATTTCTGATTACTGGAACTTTTTGCTGCAGATGGAAAAGTCAATATCTGGAAAAAACCTGAAAGCTGGTGCTGCCAATTATTTGACTGATCTCTCACTCAATACTTTGAGAACGCTGGCAATGTTCTGTTTTCACAGTCTTGATTCACCACATATAGATGTTCCTCTGTATTTGGTGTATTGAGATCCAAAATTTCAGAGATAGAAGAAGAGTGAAAAGGAGGAAAAATTCAAACCTATTTATATTACACTGTCACACTATCCATCACTATTAACAATTCATGCTTAAGGGTACTACCAACAGAGGATTTTGCCAAAATCTTTTTTTGTTTACCATGTGGTTTAGTCTCCAGTAAAAGCTAACGATAGATAGTATTAATTATTTTCATGCATATTTGTGGAAAACAGTTTTCAAGGACTATGTTAGAAAGGTATGATGAGAGAAGACCTCTGGCATCTCAGAAAGTTTGAAACATCCTGCCGATCAGCAGCAGAATTTCATACACAACAGATAACTGGTACGTACAGCAGGAGCAGGTATTGACCTGTTACTAAGTTTAGCCCTCAAAATAAGCAAAAATATTACTATTTATAATCATCTAGGTCTTGAAGCTAGCTGAGTCCATACAGGGCATCTGCAAGGCAGTTTTGGGAACAAGAGCTGAAGCTGAGCCACTGAAGGAATCAGTTACCAGGACTAAGGGTTAAATGAAGCATCTGTGGGTGAAATGACACTCAAAAGGAAACCTACTGAACAAGTGGAATAAGGAAAGACTATGCCCTAGGTTATGATCCTATGTAGGAAGGCAAAGACTTCACTGCCTTGCTTGAATAGTTTTGTATGTTGACTGGAGTTCAGAGACTGTTAACAGAATGAACATCTGCAAAAAATCTCATGCTTGGGATATCCAATTTATCAGGTCATAAGGGTGTTTCAGGAAATACTCCTGTAATCCTCCAGTAACCACAAACTCTAAGAGTATTCCAAATCCCACTTCTTACAATCCTTCTTCTTACATTTTGATGAATAATTGTTCAGTCATTATCTACCGCTGGATTTTGAACTTCTTGTACACTCAACGTTCTCTGATTTATCTGTGGCTACAACTATTTAGTTGCCAAGAGATGGTACCAAGTGGAACTAAACTGTGAGTAAAGTGTCTTTAATATGATGTAAGAACTCTTCTAAAAGCGGGGCTTCACTCTGGATAGGTGAAATGCAAATACAGTAAATGGGAAGACCCATGTGAGAGAAAATCTAATACAAAAGCACAGCAGTGAAAGTAGATCCAGAAATATTTCTTAAGCTACAGTCACACACTGATGGCCAAACAGTCATCATATGTAAGTAATTAATAAATCCATGGTGAGTTGGAATGAAAAGTGATTTACAGACAAAGGATGCCACAGGTCATTAACAATACCCTGAAACCTTCAGCCTTGCTTCCCAAAAGCAAAATTTATTGAATCAAATCTTGATCTTTTGGTGCTGTGGTAACAGATACTTCTGCTCTCCCTGCACAGCTCACTCTGCTCCTGAGCATACTCTGTAAGAAAAATACCATACCTGGGTTTAAAAGGACAACATTCACTAGGGTTCTAGCTAAGACATTTAATACTAAAACACAGTAAGAACATTATATATGAACAGCTTTTTAAAAATGAGCTTTTGTACTACAAACAAAATAATGTCAACAAATAAGGCAGAATCATTATACTAAATATCCTATGGATATTTCTCTTTTAAATGGCAGGTACCTCACACAGAGAGGAGCATGAATCACTGGTTCTGTCAAATGGGTTGTGAGAGGCACTGATATATTAACAGACAGTGGAAGAATGGATCCCAGAATTCATGGCTTGGTATGTTATCCTACACACTGTATTCCTTCTCCTCCCTTAATTTTGCTTTTTCAGAACTGCAGAAAGGTGTTTCAATACCTTGTAGGCCAAATTATTCTGTACTTGCAAATGTTGGCAAGGCCATAGTTTTCTTGGCAGCAGCCAAAAAGTGCATTTCAGACATGATAATTTTCTACATTTACCTGACAACCAATGGCCCTGTTCCTGTTTCTACTCATTCTCTCCTTTCCCCACAGTAGTGTTATAAAACACTTCTAGGAGGTACTAGACTGTGCATCTGTCATGCTCAGTCACAGCTCTAACTATGTTCCTGTATTTTTGGAGTTCTGACCATGAATTCCTAATGCATGCATTTTGTTAGTGACCACAAAGTTAAAGAAACAGTATGTGTCCTAATCTCTTCATACAACTGATCCTACACCTCCTTCTCCAGGAAGAATATGCTAACGAAGGACAGAACTGTGGTTGTCTGCAATATGATAGCAAGCATAACTTTTCATTCAGGGATTTTTATTCACTCTCTGATCCCTGAAGTTTTTCTCATAATTTAGAGAGGTCTGTGGCAAATTTTGCATTAGTTGGATGCAAATTTGCAATTGCACAAGCTAGTGCAAATTGTTCATCCAAATCTGATAGCATAACAAATGCAAAACTTAAAAAATAAATTAAAACAATTTTAATATCTTTAGGCCACATTGAGAAAACGCTTTCTACCACCTGGGAAAGATTCTCCTTCTTAGCCATTAAGCCACAGGATTCTTTAACTGAAATACTGAAGCAGTAAAACGTCTGGACAGTATCAAATTTAAATGAAAGTTCTCATATTACCACACTGTCTTTTAGACTGACAGAACAAGGACTGCAGCACTGTCATAGCTGCCTGAAGCAAATGAGGATAAAAAGTTAAACTAGACAAGTGCTGTTCATTAGAATAATTTATTCTGAGATCATTCTTCTGCTCTATATCTACTCTGAAACATGTAATTTTGCTACCTCCCACACTGCTTTTATTGACAGTAAGTAATCTAAGAGAGAAAGGGAGGGTTCAAAAACTATATGTATTCTTTAAAGGCAGAAGTCCAAGATGCATCAGTTGTTCCATCACTATGTATGTTTCTACTGCATCTGTTTAAGATAGAAAAAGAATCTGAATTCTAACCCATTACAGAACAGTATTTAACCCTTTATTTTGATTTCTACCCCAGAGCAACTCCCAGTTTAATCTCTTACTGAAGAAAATGGACCTAGTCAGAGAGCCATAAAATGCCCGAGGAGGAGGGCACCTCTGGAGATCATCATATCCAACCCTAGTGCTCCAAGCAGGGTCAACTAGAGGGGATTGCTCAGGGCTATGTCCAGTTGGATCTTCAATATCTCCAAAGATGGAGACTCCACAAACTCCATGGGCAACCTGCTTCAGTTAAATCATCTTCAAAGTAAAAGTATTTTTTTCTTATGTTTACATTGATTTTCCTGTATTTCACTTTATGTCCTTTCACAACGTAACACTGAGAAAAGTCACCCCATATGCACTCCAGAAACCTTGTGGATCGCTTGTGCCCTGTAGTTTTCCCTCTCTAGCAGATATCAGTCAGTCAAACAAATCTCTTTCAAATGATGTAACTTCCTCCAGGAAAGATCTGGTTTTGCTTAGAAAATTCCCATCTTATTCATGGGAAATGTAGGTTTCCCTCTGTGTGTTTATCTAAACATTAAAACAATAAGACTATCCAAGCAGATTTAAGAAACTTCTGCAAGTGATCCATATTAGATTAGAGAGGTGGTCCGTGGCACAGCATGAAACCAATCTTGGACTTTCTGGGAAGAAAACTTACACTATTGTAAACCAACACAGAATTCAACCCCAGGGCATTAACAAAATCTTCCATAAGGCCCATGGTTTTACTAGATGAAAAATCATTAGCTTAAAATAAAGGTCCCATGCCGCCCTGCAACACCTAGGTGCTTGCTTATTACGAAAAGAGTACCTACACAGCTCCTTCTGTAGGAGTAGTCAGCAACACTTCTGATTCTGTCCCTTGGCACGATCTCTTTCAAATTGCTCAGTCTGACTGTGTGGCAGAAAAGTGCAGGGGATGTAGGTGGTCTGAGGGCAGAACTGAGAAAACAGGTTTTTGCTTTGAGGAAGATACACTCCTGCCAGCTATTCTATGTTAGCACTTGGGCATAATATTCTTTCAGTGAAAGAAACAAGAACTCATTCCAACTTCCAAAAATATTATGGTTTTGGTGAAAAATCAATAAAACAAAAAATTGCACTTTTCTGGAGCTAAAAGTTTATAAGGGCTTTGGTAAAACAGGAGATTCATACTCAGTTGTGTGTGAAGGAAGCAGTCTTACCAAAGGAGATGCACAAGACAAATTACAGCCACTGAAATGCTTTCCTTGCCTATCATAGAAGATAAAACACAGACCCAAATTTTCCCATTTTATGCAGTATTATTCACCAGGAGAAAAACTTATCTACTGGTTACAGTACTGTTAAGGACATGTCCTTATAATAATTTCCTTGGCTTGGAGATTTCTTGGTATTTGAACCCTTCAGGACTAAAATGACATTTCCAGAACACAATGTTTTGTGCCTCTTTATCGGTGTACCATGCTACCAGGAATAGCTTGGAGCAATAGCTGTAGTAATAGTTACATATCAGAATGGAATTCAGGTAGCTCTTGACTATAGGAAGTAACAAGATCTTGAATAGAGGGGAAGTTTCCATGGGGAAATGAGAGACAGAGCATTCGTATCTCAGCCATCATACATTTTGTTAAAATTCACATCAAACACTTCCATCGCAGCTATGAATTAAGGTAGAAAACGGACAGTTGATTCCAGGATAGAAGTCACGTTACTTTCTGGAATTCAGAAAAATTTCCTCTAAGATGAAACAGCACTTCTTAGAAGGTGGTAAAAATTAACATAAGGTCTTTTTAGTTGTGTGCTGGCCATGGGGACCTTATGAGTAGAAACCAGGTTACAAAATTAGTTTTACACTTAATCATAACGGCAGAATTTTGTGGTGTTAGAAATATTATCTACTTGTGTTAATCTGAAAGCCAAGGGATATACTTGAGAAATGGACAAAAAGCAGTTCTCTCTATATGAAAAATACAAGTTTGTTTGTTTTTTTTTCCTCCACAGCACAGTAGCTGAGATGGATTGGCTGACTCAGAAATCAGGCGCTAAGCAACAAGAACTTCTTTCCAGTAAAATAGAAACACCTAATAAAACAGCTTCTGTTCAGGAGCCGCACTGCTGCAAAGAGCCATTTTCCTCCCAGGTGCAACAATACAATCTCCCACGTTATGTGTCAGCAATAGGCTTGAGAGGCCACGGCCGTGTAAGCAGAGCAAAGGAATGGGGCAGAGACTCCTGTGGAGTCAAACCCACTACTTTGAAAAAAATCACTTATTCAGAAACAATTGTGTGCTGCTTGTCAAAGCATGCTGATAAAACGGTATGCTGAAATGGGGATCTGCGCTCCCTTTATTCAAACAACGTTTTCTCCACTCGGAACAAGTTTTTTAAAATGCTGGATTTCATGACGCATGCCAGACAGTGTCCTTGGCTTGGTTCACTGCTTTCATAGTCCCGATGCCTCCCTTTTTGTTTTGCACAGAAAGGAGCCAGTTAAGAAGTCAGGACCTAGGTCTAAGTTCTCATAGATGTGACACTCCCCATCATATTGCAGCGATAACTCATGCTGAGTCCCCTCTGTGCAAAGCCTGACATACACTTCTCTGCTACAATATGCTGCGTTTAATCTCTTCTTTATCAAAGGGGAATAACTGGGGAACTAAATCACTTATTCCACATTAAAAAAAAACCCCAAAACAAAACACCCTCTCAATTGTGCTATTGTGATTGTACCAGCTACAGGTAATGCAGTTTATTGGTGTACAAACAGTGTTAATATCTACAAAAGCACAAGTCTTCTCTCAGGTAATAAAAGAAGAATGCAACCAGGAATGATTAATTGAAATAGATAACAGAAAAAATACAGAATGGGAATGTGAAAGGAAATTAGGAAATGTTCTGAGCTGGGAGATTTATTAGTCTATAGATCTACATCTCTTGACAATGTAAAATTACAATTTCAGAGCATTATATCGTAGGCAGTAAGGAAGGAATCTAGATCAGCAGAGCTGGAGTAGATGACCTTTACTGTAACTTTCTCATTTTTAAAGAATTCCCCAGCTTCGTCATGGAAAGAAATTATAACAGGCCATTTTTTCCCTTGTGGTCAGATGGGAAAGGAGGCAATAGAGAAAGTTTAAAATAATTTTTTTCCACAAAAAACTCCTATTGTGCTTCATGATCGCCCATAAACTAATCTTACCTCATCTTTAGCGCATTTTGCTTTGCTGCAATAGTTAACTCTGGATTTTAATAAAAATGACAGAGTATATAGAAATAGATGTAAAATCTCCCACATTCAATACCTTCAAATTTCATTTCGTCAACCGCTTCCCCAATAAGAAAAAATCATGATTTTAACTGCTTCTTTCAAAAAGAAGCAATGCAGATGTGAAAATATTCTCTCACTTGTGACAGGAATAATATTCGTCATGAACAATGAAGGTATTATTACACATAATTAAAAGAACATAGCACTCCCTCCCAAGGAGATGAAATGTTACCATTTCACAAAACGCATGCTTAACCAAAACTCAAATATAAAAGCTGCATACGGACATCCACTCTCTTCAGTCTTGAGTGCAAAGTACTCAGGGTCAGAACTGGCAAACCAAATGTGAAATTACTGAAGTAGTTTTACAAGATGACTTTAGCTAAACAACAACGAAACAAAAGAAACAAAGAAACTATGACTTTTATCTGAGCAAATTGCTATCCTCCCAGCTGCTGCTGAAACCTCTCTTTTATCTCTCACCTCCAACTGTTTTGCCATAAGGACATCCAAACCTTGCAGCAGGTGGGCCGTGAGGTCTCCATCCCAGGAGGTTTTCAACATCTGACTGGGCAAAGCCCTGAGAAGCCTTGTCTGACCTCAGAGCTGGACCTCCTTTGAGCCACAGACCAGAGCAGAGACCTCCTGAGGTCCCTCACAGCCACTTTATGCTGGTTTATGAGACATTTAGATTTTTTTCTGAAGCAAGTTTGTTAGGAGTGATGCCTTTCTCTTGCTGGCAGGCTAATTATAATTTTGTTCTCTTTCCTGCCCTCTGTACAACATTCTTCTTGGAATTATGACAACTGGCCACCTGTTCACCCACTTTACTACCTTTTACTGGTCCCATCATTAGCAATTCAATACCATGCTTAAATGTGAGGTTTTAATACATATCTGAATAGGATTAAATGAAGGTGATTAACTGCAATAGCAGAGGACTAGACCCAGGAGGCCTCTCTATTCCTCTATGTTGATTGCGCTAGTCTAAAAATAATACAATGACAATTTCCATTAGCAAGGAATTTATACTCCGTTTCTCTCTTGCCTTTTCTCTCAAAATGTAAAAGATAAATTTCGGACCAGATTTTTACCAAACCCAGAAGGAATATCTTGATTTGCCTTTTAACACAACAATTTTATGGCTATCCCAATCACTTCTAATTGTCAGAAGTACCTTATGGAGTAAGGCTTACCTTGCTTATTGGTTAACTGGTAATTGTTACACCATTTTCTTTATTTATATGCCATACAGTTAACTTAGGCCCTAGATCAAGTTCCTACATTGATTTTAACAACATGACTACTATTTTTATTACTTTTTTTCCCTTGTTACATTTATAAAGTGCTGCATTCAAAGGAAGAAATATATATAGTATCATTTAGATGGATTCTTTTTGGAGTGAAGAAGCTGGCTAAGGACTGGAGACACTATTCCAGACTAAAAATGTGAGACATGGAGCTCTTCTATCTCAATCAGATACATAAAACCCCATTGTCTCCAATTGAAAGAAATTTATGCCAATGTGTAGGGGTTCAAAGTTGCCTATGGCCAATGGAATGATTTTGTGCTGTGGAACACGACGACAGTCGTTCAGACTCATGAAGGCAATAGAAGGAATTAGGTAACAATTTTCCATTACCTTTCTTCCCCTTACTGAATTTTTCAATTGTTGTTGAATTTTTTTAATTGTTACTCTTTCCAGTTGTGCCTCAGAGCAGAAGAGCTATATCTGAACTATACTAGAGGAAGCTGACAAGAGAAATGGATACAAACTATGCGCTCAGAGCAAAATTGGGTATTCTACTCTACATTGCATTATATGAAACTTTCTACTACTAGCACTATTTTCCCCAAATAAATGTTGAGTCTTTTAAAAGAACTCCAAATCAGATTATTCTATAACTTCGCAAGCCTATTTAGCTCTCTTTCTACTGCAGAATAGTGAGTTCTTTCCATTTCCACATATCTCTTACATCCCGATAAGACTAAAAAAACTAAGGT
This sequence comes from Nycticryphes semicollaris, assembly GCA_013400055.1. Taxonomy (NCBI): domain Eukaryota; kingdom Metazoa; phylum Chordata; class Aves; order Charadriiformes; family Rostratulidae; genus Nycticryphes; species Nycticryphes semicollaris. The sequence goes on from VXBJ01005120.1 coordinate 470,004, forward strand.
GAGTTATGACTGGTGTAACCTATGGAAGAAAGGAATGTAAATGTCATAAATGCACCAGTCATCTCCAGAGAGGGCTATCCCAAACTATTACGCTTGCTCTAGTGAGGCACCTGGGAGCCTATTTGGAATCCAGTCTCAGACAGCTATTTTTAAAAAGGCTAGACATCATGAAAAATGATAATTTTTTCACTTGCGAAATTTCATTTTGGCTTTCCTACCTTTACTGTAGAAGTTAGTGCATGTACAATTATATTTAGATTGTAAGGGGCTAATTTGCAACAAAGCAGCAGAGAAATTAGCTTTTTAATCTTTTCTTTCTATGGTAATAGACTGAAATTTGTCACAACTATGACATATTTCAAAAACTCTTCAAAAATGTTCATTTAATTTCTGGGTTTTATTTGAAATCCAGCACAGTTTCTGATCTGGGAATATAAAAATGCCAATGTTTTTTAACACAAGCATAATTTTTTAAAACAAGTATTTCTTACAAGTACGTTTTCAAGAATAAGTTTAAAATTTCCTTTGCTGATGATTGATGCCTGCAAGTCTGTAATCATTCTGCAAGTATTATTCAGTATTATTTTAATACAAATATTTAAATGGAGATGAAAGACCACAGAGAAGAAGAAATACTAATTCAAAAGTTAACACAAATTATGGAAATCCTCATGGAAAACATTTTTCACTGTGCACTTAGGCTAAAGTGGACTTTGATATCAATTGCTAGACTTTCATTCTATAGTAATTACAAGTCGCACTATAGAACATTGCGAAACATAGGAAAAAAAAAAGAAAAGGAAGCCTCGATATTTAAATAGGGCAATAGTTGGACTTCAAACATTTTGAAGAAGAAAATGTACCAACTCCATCTGTTTAAATGGTACAAAGACATTCTAGATTTCAGACACCTACTTAAAATCTGGGCAACTGATTTTCAATTTTTTCTCTAAAAGCTTGTTTTTGTTCAATTACAAATATCCATATTAAAAATTCACCAAGCAGAAGTTCTTTAAATACTTATATTTATAATAAACTGCTAGTTTTTCTGTGGGGTGTTTTGTTTTGTTTTTAAATAGTTTTCCAGTACATAGTGCTTACTAGATGCCATTTCTATTCAGAAGATTTTTACATATGTTCTTCACTTTCTTACATGCTAGTTACTGAGTACAACAATTAAAAGGTTTTATAAATACATGCATATTCAAGTCAAGAATTCTTATTAAAACTGTAGGTGCTTTATGTTCAAGTACCTTCTCTTTTCCTTCCTTTCACAGCCCTTCTGCAGAGGAATAGGAGGAGTAAGAGAAAATTAACCACTTGAGTTAGATTTTAAAGTTTTCAAAATCATGAGCTATAGGTAAATTCTCCTCTGTATGAGAACATCTGAATACATACAGTTTGAAGTGAACTTTTAAAAAGCATTTTCCTGTATTTTTCTCTGGAGGGGTGGGTGGAATGCCCATCTGGAAATAGGCATCATTTAGGTAGAAAAGTTATTTTTCTTAAAAGTTACCATCTCCTTTCCAATTAATCTTACTAGCTAAGACCTGCAATAGGTCCATCAGCAAATCTTCATATACAGTATGTTCAACAAGATCACTGTTGCAATCAATTGAACTTTGCATGCCCAAACTGGTGCAGACTCACCAGCTCTGCTGAGCAAACCCACTGAGCTGAACTAGCCCAGCAACCTCATGAGGACTGGCAGAGAGAGACAACTGAAATTGTAATCTTGGCCAAATCCCTTATTGCCATTGCCTCAGAGTAGAAAGTACGCTGCTTGGCTTTCTGTAGGTGCTCATTAGAACAAGTGCTGAAATTAATTATGTGGCTTAAGAGTATGCAGTTTAAGAGCTGCACTTCCAACTACATGGAGAGTTATGCATTGCTAAAGAGGATAAAAATAAGTTCGCCAAAGGTGCACCAACTTTATTGAATTTGCAGCAAAAAAATACTCTCCAACTGATGGCTTTTATTTTATTCCTTCCTCATTTAAAGTAATACTGGAACATTAACTGTAGTGCATGTGTATATATCTATACATGTAGATTCACCAAAATCCTTACAGAACAAATCCTTCCTTTCTTTCCTGCTTGCATTCTTGAGCCACCTCTTTCAGATGTATGAACATTAAATGGTGCATCTTGCCACTAAACTCACATTATTTTCAAAAATGATTAAAATGACCAAGAAAACTGCTGTAACAAATGAAACAATTTTATATAGGCTGGTTATCAGCAAAGTAAGAAGCTGTTAGTTTTTTGTCACTTTTCCTATGACAAGCAAGTCACTAGGTGCTGCTAAATATATATGAACAAGTGAGCATACACTGGAAAAAGCAAAGGGATAGGAGGCAGGAAGAGAGAAAGAACAAGGTCAATAACACAGGTTTAGTGGTGTAGGTTTGGAAACCCTTTTCTAAGCAAGATTGCTTTTTCTTCTGTAACTCACTACCACTACAACAGGCTGCAATCTTTTTTTCCCGTAGCAATGCTGTTTCTAGACTAAGGGAAAGTTCTATTGATCCAGATAGGAGCAGTTTATTATTAACCTGATACAAAACTTCTTTTGACTCATGACATTATCTCTGTTCTAAATAACTGCATTTTTCTCCTGCAATGAAAACACAGGACAATGTGCCAAAGGAATTCCTATACAGAAAAACATAATGAACTTAAAAAACTATAATCATGTGTCAGAGCTTTCATCTCTTGTGCCCCAAAGGTCCAAGACAATTTTAACTGCACCATTTTATATTTACAGTAATAGATCACATTGAACACCTGCTTGCACACAAGATTAGCCACAGCTCGAACAGTTTGCCTTGACTTAATAAAAACATTAACACTCCATGTTGGTATTTCTTTTGCAATACTGAGAAAGAAAAATAAAATGCAAAACCCAACAACTTGGCTAGAAATCAACATACGCTGGAAAAACTGTCTAGAACAGGAAAAAAATTGAGGCAAAGTGTAAAGACAGTTTGCATGTGAGGATTAAAAGAATACTTGTAAGTGGATACAAGAGATTATTGCCTCACACACATAACACAAACTATTTTTTATTTTGCTGTTATGTCAGCTATCACATCAGTTATGTTCAGTGGACACAAGTAAACACTGTTCACTTTTCAAGGCCATAACTGAAATGCTCCCTTGACCACTCAATTTTTGACTCTACTGGCAGGTCAATGATGCAAACAAAATTGTGAAAACCAGTGATTTTATGCAAATTTAGTATACTGACAGTCAGGAAAATGCTAGACTGACCCATTATTGTGACCACTTCAAAATACAACAATTTGAATCTGCTGGTATTTTTCAAAATAACTTTTAGCAAATAAATAACAACCACGCACTTCTGAGTTACCATAGTAAATTTTTAACGCCATCCACTTTGTTTACCAGACAAAACTATACCATTTCTGCTGTGGCACTTTAATTCATCAGTGCAGTTTTTTGATGAAAGATTTTTCTTTTCTATATAGTCATGTATAAAAGTAGTAGAAGCCAGGAGTTGAAGTCAGCACAATTGCAAAAGCTGCTTTTCTGCAGAAAACCTTCACAGTAAAAAGGTAATCAACCTGCACATGTCAACGGCTGCAAAATTCAAAAGGAAAGAGGCCTGGAATTGTAAAGGAAATTCATCATTAACTAGTGGGATGCATTCTTAGACCAAAATTACTTAACTTTTATATCAATGGACTCAAAAAAAGAATGAAAACATCATTGAATAAAGGTATCACAGAACCAGTGAATGACAGGAGACTTCAATGCCGAGTAAGCACTGTATTTTCTATTCTAGGGAGTTCAGAAAAAAGAGAAGACATAATAGAGAAAGAAAATAAAGAAATTCAATGAGTGGGGGTATTTTATTTCACAGACTATGCATATTAAAATGCTAATTTCAAAATAAGGGGTTCAGTAGTTCCATTCCACAGTAGACCCTGGATTCCCAAATCTTCAATACTCCATGATATGGACTTGAGAATCACTTGGACCCAATCTGAAGGCCCAGAGCCCTTACTCTCTGGTGTTTAATACTTAGGATTGCTTCAGAGACATAGATTATTCAGCAAGCATACCCAAGAATATGTATGTTTCAACATGGCCAACCATACACAATGTTATATATCTAAGAACAAAGAATGCAAGCTATAACTTACCAGATTGGGAATACCAGTCTTGCAAATCAGAAAAAAATAATAAACATTCATATTCTCCAAGTCTATAGTTAAAATGGATAAGCAGTCCTTTAAATATTTAACTAGAGAGGTAGTAAAAAGGAATACAAATGTTGTATTACCTTTCTGTCCAGCTCCTGGAAACTTATGTCTTGTTCTGGCATAGAGGAGGGATGTTTAGGATACTTTAGGATTAAATACATGGAATTGAAAGAATTATGAGAATGATGAAAGGATATGAAAAGAAACTCTTTGATGACAAACCCAGGATGCCCATTTCATTCCTTTTAAGCAAGAGGTGGTTGCAAAGTGGTTTGATTACAGCCTGTGAATTCCTATACTGGGAGATTCGGTAACAAAAGACATTTAAACCTAGAGGATACAGGTACAGTTATCACTAATGTTGGACATAGAAGCCAGGTAAATGCAGGCTAGCAGGTTAAAACTTTTAACAAGAGCAACCAGGGACTGGAAGTACTTAAGCGTGTTGGAGTATCCTCTAGTACTGGGACCTAATAGAAACAATTGAGGCACTGTAGGTACAGGTTCAACTACAGCCACCTCATAGGAGCTGCACTTTACTTCACGACAATCCACTGGCTTGTGTTATGCAGAGTGAAGAGTGATATTATTCTCTCTTTGTCTGATATTCTTGTATGACCAAAACACCAATTTCTTAAAAAACCCCAAACTGAAACCAAACAAAAACCCAAATCAAAAACCTTAGCCTCTTTCACTACTATTGGTGCAGTTTTTCAAGTTTCCACCATTCCTCTGCACTGAACTCATGCTCATTCAGGGGCTCCCATTTACAGATAATCCAAAGTCTGAGAAAACTAGGTAGCTGCTGCTCATTAAAAAAAATATTTTTGATAGGACAACTACTTTTTAGTGATCTTTAAGATGAAATTTGCAATTTGAGCATGAAGTAGGTTTTCACTGTCCTATTTATCTATACATTTAATAAAATTTGTACTGCAGTCAGATATGAGTTCCTTGTATTTTATCTGTATTCCTCTGTTCTTTGTCTGCTACACTGTTTATTTAAGATTTTAAGAAAAAATTCTGTCCAATTTATTACAAAATCTCTGGCTCTGCTATATGACAAAGACATATAGCCCCATCTGCAAACTTGATTACAGTTTCATAAGCCGGTGTGCTTGGGTGCCATTACCACGAAAAGGGAAGTGTATTGTACTGCACAGCGGCAGCCAGGTGACTCCCGGCAATAGGACCAGTAATAATCAGCTGCAGAGGGCTGCAAATGCTTTATGAAGGGCTCCCTCCCATTTCTCTGGGGACAAATCAATGGCCCAAGCTTCCTCTTTCTGTTTATTCCATGCATTTTGCCGCAAAGCCAGTTAGCAGATCAATACTGATTTGTATTCTGAAGACCAAATAAGCTTTATTTATTTTTATAAATAAGCTCCTGCAAAACTTCTAAAAAGATGCTGAAGGTTCAATGACACTATAGAGACATCCATCCTTTAACGGTAATGATGTACAAAAAGGATTATCAGACACTGGTGGAATCTGCAGTTTTAACAGTTCAGCTGTTTGTGGATGGGTATTCAAAGTACATAAAAAACGCCAGTTGTTAATTTTAAGTTTGCCATTGCTCATTAATTTCCACATCAGTATTTTGAATAATCTTCCAGTTCCCATGTCATTTATTTTTGTACACAATTTGGAAACTAGACATAATGAGCAATAGATGAAACCAAGGAAAAGCAAATATGCCACTTCAGAAAGAAATTTTTTCTCACTACACGGTGTTAGGAATTTAAGGTGTACTAACAAAGAAATGTTATTGAGAGATGACTATTCTCTCAATACATGGAAAGTGTTGCAAATTTACTACTGTTCTTTGCGAGTGGAAAGTCCTCCATTACACAAATAACTTTTGTATTTTGTTCTGTAAATATTTGATATCAAGGGCTCTTGCACTGATTAGACTCCTCCTAGGAAAGAATGCAGACACTACGGGGAGGACAGTTTGGGGACACTTGTAATCTTCTTGGCTTCATGTAGTAGGCAAACACTATATATCTGTCTGCCTTTGCAAATGGGAATCTCCCCACTATCAGATTTCCAACTTACTAAAAAAGAATAAAACTAATGCTGGAAATAACAATGTAAGAAAAAATATTTATCACCATACTACAAATGAAAAAGAAAAGTAACAGCAGATCGTGAATCTGCGGGCCTGATTTAATTAAAGTGCACCAGTAGCCTATTTATAGTAAATGACATCTCTGAAATTTATCACTCACTGCAGCACACTAAGGAATTTTATGAGCCAGTGGACCAAGCACTTAGATGGTGTAAAAGGATGTAAAGGCTCCATTAGTTTTAAGTAATCTACCCCAATTATAATGTGATAATCCATAGTGATGTTTTCAACAAGAAAATGAGTTACTTGTCTCTTAAAGGTTCATTGAGGCTTTACCTGCCAGTTTTTCACAGCAGACTTCCTGACAAGCCCCCATTGCCATCTCCCTTAGACATTGGCAATCTAAATTACATAATCTTTGTTAGTATATGAAGATACCTTCAATTATTTCTATTGTTCTGCTGTACAGCTACTGTGTGTATATTCCTCTACAATGGCATCTTTTACTGAGATCTAAATGCAAATACTTTGATGGGGTGAACTTGATATCATATCATATATGTGCTGTGATCTTTTAACTCCATTTTCTTGACATATTTAAAAATCTAGCAACTGAGTGCAGTGTTACTTTTACAGCCCAGTCAGCAGAATTCCTTCCTTCACATTTACTTGAGTTAGTGAAGGCTACATGTTAAGAACAGTTACATGCATTAGGGCTCCCCTTACCACAAAGGAAAAGCAAATGCCTCCTACAAATTCTCCTGCCATTATCAGGCCTTTCAAGTGCCTTTGTCTGATAAGACTTAGCATATTGCAGTGACATAGATGTTGGGAAGAAGGTTTCTAGTCAGTCTGGAAGTTGCTGCTTCTTCCCTTCCTATCAGTAGCAAGTAAATCAAGGCAGAGCTACCACACTCCATTTCAAACATGACATCTTCTAGTTAAAGGAGATAGAACACACTGGTGTCCATCCCCCATTTGTAACAGCAAATTAAAGAACTCTAAAAAATTTCTTTGAGATCCAGTCATTGTCTGAAGTATAGGAATCAGTGCAATGGCAGTAGTACAAAAAAGGTTTCAACACCACTATAAAAACAAGACAGTCTCTCATCACAAGCAGAGAACAACTTTTGTTATTTTTACTCACGTGGTATAAAGCAGTTTCTGGTCCAGGTGTGCCCATGACTTCTTGTCTCAGTGAGTCCATTTGTAAACTAGGCAACAGTGAGTAATGACTTGGACTACTACTCTTGTCTCCTTTCTTTTTGGACTTTTTCCCAGTATCCTTTTTGCTATTCCTCTGAAACATGTAGTCCTCTTGCCCTATTTTCTCATTGCTCATATAGCGAAGCAGTGAATTTTCTGTCAAAATAAAAGTAATGCAAAGCATCATTGTGAATTGTTGTATGTATGTTAATCCTGCTTCCAAAATATATAATAGTCTTGATAAGAGCTACTGTCAATTTTAACTCTTCAAGAGTATTTCATTACAAAACCAATTTGCTTCTTTGGTCTGGATATAATATGAAAGCAAACATTTGGCAGGTGAAACTCCTAATTCTTGATGTTTTCTGGTGCCTTTGGCAATAAAAGGAACAGAATATAAACAAGCCCCACATCAATAAATTACATCTTGGAGTCTTCAAAAACTGAACAATGGTACATTTATGGTGAATTCTATAATCTTTTTTTTTTAAACAAGTTTCTAATGAATACAAATAACTGTGGTGCCATTTATTTAAAAGCAATTTGCTTTGAACATTCATTCAAGATCTTTCACCATATCACTCATATATTCCCTAAATACTTTTCCAGCCTCTACCAGCTTATAGCTGAGGGACATCCTGAGAGAGAAACAATGTTTGTAAATTTAGAAAGACTCACCAAATTTGTCTTTCACAAACTTTTCTGATCTTTCCTTGTATTAATGTGAAATTTTAGTATCCACAACCTCCTGTAGGCAGAGGTTCCTCAGTCTGATCTCAAACTGCATGAGAAGCCAGCTCTTTTTCTTTTTAAACAGCACTTGACAGAGCCATTTGATGTCTCTTGGGTCTTGTTTCAGAAAAAAAACAGTGACAAATCTATTTCCTTACTTCATTCCACACAAGATTGTATAACCCTTTATTATGTCATACCTAAATTCTCCCAAATTGATGATGGCCAGCCTACTGAATTGACCCTAGTTTGGAAGTCACTCTGTATATCTCCTAAACCTTCTCCAATTCTACTGTATATTTCTTAGAGAGACTGAAGAGACCAGAACTGCACACATACCCAGTATGAGCAAGAACTTACACAGCAGCAGCAGAACACTTCTTTATTTGTCAAGTATTCTTTTCCTAATAATTCCTAGCAGTGTTTCCTTTTTTGATCTCTACTACGTTTAGTTAATATTTTTATTGAAATATCATATAATTTCTGTAACATCTAGTTCCTAGGTGATAACAGCCATCTCAGAGGTTTTAATTTTGTATGTGAATTACATATCTGAGCCACACAAACCAGAATTTTGAAGAACCTATTCTCAGTGATTTTGAGGTGAATCCCACGCTGCTTTAAAATGTTTTCTATGAAAAAAAAACCCATGAAGACAGAAAAGTGGGATACATAATTCTCATTTAAGGATAATAATATTTATCAGTAATATATTTGTGCTCTACTATTATAAAATAAAGGCCAGTTCTGAAATGGACTGAATACAGCTAAATCAATGAAATGCCAATATCCAAACAGCAGGGCCTTGCCATCATGATTTTCTTTTTCCTGGCTGAGAAACTTCCTTAATCCTAAAAAAGTCTCTGCAAAAAATTATGTATACATAATGAAAGAACCTCAAACAGGTTCACAAAAATATACATCTAAGCACGCAGAAAAATGACATTGAAATATATGGCCGAAAGGTTGATAAAAGCCATAATGCCTTGTAAAAGGTGTGTGCTCAGATCACTTACCTCTCCTACTATCTCTTTTTATTTTATTGGGGTCTTCATAATCCCCCACCCAGTTATATTCTACTGGCATAGAAATAGGCCTTAGTTTTCCTGGAAACAGAGGAAAAAATTGAGATAAGGCAGTATTAAACTAACATTCTTTAAAAGAGCAACAAATTATTTGCTAAGTTTCTATTCTACCAGGTTACTTATAAAAGAGCATCCAGCATCTCCTCTGAACAAGAGGTTAAGATAGGAATTCTACTTTCTTTAGCAGAAAAGAAACAGCTAAGTACTTAATGGATTTTTTTAAGTTTAGAAAATAAATCCAGTGCGCTACAAAATCATCAATGGACTGATGTCTGAGTTTGACAAATGCATTCAAATTACTTTAGTTTTCACTCAACAATATTGTTTATAATTCTGGAAGCCCCTGGCACACACATGGAGAGAACATGTTTTAAAGCATTTGTGAATTGCTGTTAACAGCATGTCCACATTACTAAAGTACTTTCACAAAGAGCATCTTTGCTGGTGGGCTTAAAAAATCCATCAGTGACTGAGTAAGAAAAGAAGCAGAAAAACTCTATGTGTAATTTCTTTCGTAGCATTTCATCCACCAAAAGAAAAGTGTATTACTACTGGTAAATTCACTTTGATTTCAGGCAGCAAGAGACAGAAGAGCTGAAGACTACTGTATCTTTTAAATTTTGATTTGGAAGCTGATGAATTGATTTAAAAAAAATGCTGTGAACTATGATTTCTGCTTAAGGATTCCACATATATAGTTGGAAATTCAGTGGAAGTGTGCCATGCAACTTAGTGGGGTTACTTAAAGTGATCTGAAGTTTGTAGCAAGTTAAATAGTATATTGAAACAAAACATAGAATAGCGTAGCATACAGCACAAAATCTGGCAGACGGAAAACAAAATGTTTTCAAAAGAAGGTCATCCTTTGCTCTTGTTTGAATAGATCTTTTTGGTCACAAAACCAAAAAGTGGGAAAATAATTTGTTTTTAGACATAGCAGAACATAAAATTTCAGAAGCCTTGTTAATTATTTTAGTAGAAAACTCCTACATAAAGGTGATCCTTTTTTATACTGCATTTTGGAGGTTAAATCCATGATATACTGAAAAAGAAAGCTGTGTTTATAGTGAAAAACGAATATTCAAACATGTCTGTTGACTTATTGAACTATGTCATCCATGGGAAATACACCAATACCATGCAGGCAGCATAATGGCAAAAAGTTGTACCATCTCTACTTTTGTCAGGAAATACAACATATATATTTAACTTCCTATTTATCATTTATTTTGCTATTTATGCACACATATTTAGGTTTGATTGAAGCCAGCAAGATTTAGAGCACACAGTTAAGAAGTCATTTCCTGAGTGGGGATGTATTTGGCTCATGTTTACTTGATCAGAACTTTCAATGTTTACTTTTTCTTCTTCATGAGGCTGAACTGGCAGTATCTTTTTGAAAGGATCTGCACACTTAAAAAGATACAAAAGTAACAAAATCATGTAAAGTCTGATTGTTATCAAAAGGTATAACCATAACAAACTTTCTACAAAATCTAGAGCTGTTCAAAATGCAACTTTCTTTTTAATCTGGCAGTAAATTGCAATGACCAAATTTTTATCTTTCCTCAAATCCAAGTTTCACTTGCCTGCTACCTCTGCTAATCTTGTAAACCCCCATGGATTCCCCATATCTGTTTTTCCTAGTGACTAAATTCAGGAAAATATCTTCCTTTGGATGTGAACAGAAGCTTTGCAAGGCCAATTAGCAACAATTATACAACAGCTGGAACAGTAAGAACATGAAAGAGAAATCTCTTTGTTAACACTGTCAAAAAATGTCAAAAGATTCCAATAAAGAATTATGGAGGGCCCTGTTAACCTCTCATGAAGGAGGACTGAGAAACATTTTTTACAAAATTAACACCACCACATAATTAATGAAGAGTACGTGTTGAAAACTATTATTTCTCTAGGCCCTGGAACTCTGCTTGACCTTTTTCTAATGGGTCACCATAAGCCAGAAGAGTGTTATTGTCATTTTCCAGATTTGTGTGAAATCCTAAGGTCATGCCTAGCCACCAATCTTATACTAGCAAATGCCATGTGGGAAATTTTAGAATTTATGCTGAAATGGTAATATTTTTAGAAAATACACTGAAATAAAAATGGACTCAATGGTGTGAATTCATTTAAAAAGAAGTGAGATCAGAAGTGAAAGGCTGTATAACAAATGTGTTAAATAATGACTGATTTTCAGTGCAGTCACTGATACATGTATTTATAATCCTTTCTGCTAATAGAAAAAAAAAAAAAAAAGGCTAAAAAAGCCACCCTGTAACACAGTAATGGATTCAATAGTCCTTGAAGAAGAAATTTATTCCTCTTCACTCTACACTACCAATATTAAAGTTTAACATCTGAAACAGACAGTACATCTCTTTTAGTGGAAATGACTGCATCCATCAGTGTTAATAATGGACGTATTGGAGCAATAAAATGGATATATCCACTTTGAAAACTTAGCAGTTACTTCATACACTGTGAGCACGGTTAGACAACACCTGAAAACTCTTTGAAATCAGAAGGATACTGAGGATTTTGCAGCAGGATTGTGTAGTCATAAAGAAAGGGTATATTTTACAAAAATGCATCCTTTAAAGTTGTGCAGGCACATTGCTCCGGGTCCTGAGAATACTTTACACTGCTCAAGCTCACAGGTGATTTTGAAGCTTGGTTGCATGTTTCCCTAAATTTATGCTTGTAATAAATTAAGTCTATATTCTTCTCAAAGGGATATGATGACAAGATTACTATAACAACTTCAACATACAGCTTGTGCTCAGTTTCAAAATTGAGATAACATAGCAAGTATAGTGAAAAAATATTCAAGTATGTGCTCAGCTAATACCATAGTAGTCAAAATATCTTTTTTAAATTTGAGATTTCCCCTTCATTTTATTCTGTATCCTAACAACTCTTCAACTGCACAATTTTATACTTGGTAACAGAAAACCAATTCTCCCAGTCCAAAGCTGAAATGAGTTACGATACTGGCTAAAGGAAGACTTCCAACAGATTCAAAGGGAAAATAACCTGGAGCATAAAGGTTTGAGGAGCAAAAATTTTTCCTAAGTTCTCACCCTAAATAAGTCAAAATCCAAGAGGTGAAAGTAGCATGAACACACGTGTGTTTCCATGCAAAATTTTTTCTTAGACAACATATAATCTCAAATAAAGAAGAACTGCTATTTATAGGAAGTATTCATTTCCCATATAGGAAGTTACAGGGCGTTAGTACAGTATAACAAAAAACAAGCATTCTATCATCAGTCATACTTCATTTTTGGCACTAAAGAAAAATTAAAGACACTTAGCAGTACAAAATGAAAGCAGCATGTCATCTCTTGGTAAATATGAAATGCTTTTGATCTTTAAATCTATTATACTTGGGTAAATTTTTCTAATACTGAATTCCTAAACCTATGCAATTCTTGCACTTCTACTGGGAGAATAATTCAATCCTGTTTTTTTTATTAAAAAAATATGGGTTTCTGCCAGGGTTTTTGTTTGTTTCTTTTGGATTGTTGGTTGGTTTTTTTAAAATGAAATTATAATGAAGCATAATCTGGAAAATTAAACTGATAACAAAATTATAGAACTTATATTCAGAAAAATCAGCAATATAAAACTGGACTTGCCATCCCTATCATAAAAAGTAATTATTTTTTTCTTGCACAGAATATGCTCTTAGGATGAAATTGGATGAAAGTAGTCCTGCAGACTTATCAAAATCAATGGGCACTGAAAATATTTTCATGCTTAAAAGCAAAAATAGATGCATGAAAATCCTAAAATCAACACATGAAGATTATCCTTATTAGATCAATGCCATACCATATGTTGGTGTGCTCTCTCTCCTTCCAGGACCACTTGTTCTTCCTTTATCGTATTCATAGCAGTACAAAACTGCATCTTCTTCCACCACATTAAAGCGTTTCCGATATTCTTGGTCAAGAAATGAGTTTGGAGATTCGGATCCTGTATGAACCGGCTTGCCCACTATATGTCTGCCAACGTCATCACAAGGGAGATTCCCCTTTTCATCCCTTTAGTAAACAATAGAGGTTTTTTAATATATTGGAATAAGATACTGTTAGTTTTGTTTTACTGTGAATATTTCAATAAACTTGGAAATATGTCAATATTTTATACAAGCTGGTAACAGATGCCATCAACCAATACCAGGATCACAAATAATACAAGCATATGTATGCTTGTATGTGACAGTTATCTCAGACACCTCTTCTTATTCAATGCTTTTGCAGAAATAGAAATAAAACTGATGTGCAGCTACTTTTTTTGGGTTTTTTGAATCTACGTAGCATTTGGTGATTTAGGGCAGAGAAATAATGTTTACCTTACTTTTTTATACTTGCATTTTTAAATGCATCAGATAGTTTGCATTTACATCAGTGGCTATATGGTAAGAATGAACAAATCCACTCTAGTTCCTTAGAAACTAACCTCAGAGCAAGAAGAACCAGGGACCAATAACATATAGACATTTGACATAACCTCTTCAAGCCTAGAAGTTGTATAGGTACATCCATGCAGTACCAAATAAGGTGTGTAGCACCTGATCATGAGCTGCTACCCCGGGACAACAATTCTTTGCAAGGCATGTACCTGGCTATTTCTGCAAAGATCCCCAAGATGTTTACTTTTTCCTTGACAAACCCCCAGACCACTCTCTCAAAATGCAAACTGCTCGAAGGCAAGCTGTGCTTGCAGCAGGACCTCTCTCCTTGCACTAGATGAAGCAGGGCTCAGTAAACCTGTGCTAGGACTGTGCTTGGAGATGATTGCAAAAGACCTAATCAGACCACAGTTTCTGGGAAGCAAAATGCACGGGAGGCAGCCAACAGAGAAGTTGGGGCCTCATGTCCTCATCGGAGAGCTTCTGCCACTCTGGACTACCACGTGAGTTCCAAGCCAGCCGGTGTGCTGACCCATGCTTCCCTTGGCATCCTAAGACTCTATCTGAAGACAAAGCAAAGCCTCCTCCTGGGTTCCAGGCAGACAGGAGGATGAGAAAGGGCCATCCTTCCTTGGCTGCAACAGTGCAGCAGCACTGCCCACTATGCTGTCTTTAGCAGGCTCCTTTCCCAGGAGCGGAGATGATGTTGGCTTATCAAGGGGGGCTGGTGCAGCCCCAGTGGGACTGTGAGCTCATCTCCAGTCACAGAAGGACTTTCTGTGGTGGCAGCCCTGGAGGACCATGGAAGGTAACACAATGGAGACTGCCATAAAACATCCAGAAGCTAATCAAAGCTGCAACTACCAGCAGGGGCTGGTGCAAGGAAGCCTCCGCGATAAGGAGGGCAGTCTGAGCTGGAGAGATCTTTACTTTGGGCATGGAGAAGTGTGGAACCACAAGGCAAACGACCTTTGCTTCAGCCACCTGGAGATGAGAGCTTCAGTTCTCCTGCCCAAAAGTATTTTACACATTTGAGCAGGCACTGACACATTTGACAGGCACTAACTTACGACCAGCACTTCTAAGTAGCCGGCACATGGAGAGTGTCAGTCCCTCTTTCTCACGCCATCCATCTGGGGTTATGTCAGCAGCTGTACTATCCTTTGGTATTGTCACTGAGGTGGCACGGTTTCAGGGTTTTGCAATTTACATCAAGTCTGTTACTCTATTCCAGTAACAAAAGGAGTGTTTGGTTGGTTGGTATTTCCCCTTGGAACGGCAACAACAAACTGAGAAACGGATGCTGAACAGTTTGATAATACCCAAAATAAAGACTTGCTTAAATATAGTTAATCATGGCCAAAAAACCACCCCTGATGAAACACCTAAACAGATTATACAGAAACACTGTACACTATGTGACAGGTTTATGAAATGAAGTATAGTCCATTAGGATTAAGCTGATAAAAAAAAATAATCAAATGTACATAGCTTAATTTCTCTGAAAGATTACAGCTTGTACTAATATGTATTATAAGATTTAATCACAATTGGTCCAAACTACTGCATTATCATCACAATTTAAGAAATGTTATTAATAAATAATCAAAAAGCATTTTGAATATCTCAATTTCTGGAGCAGAACTCAAAAACTGCCGAGCAGTGAATATTCACTAAAAGTACTTCAAAAAAGAGGATGTATTTCTTATCAAATGAAACTATTCTTGTGGTGGTAAACATGTTCACTGCCAGAACGAAGGCATTATGTCTTTTAAGGTGGTACAGTTTCAGTTTCAGAAGCAACAGGTCTTCACCATATAACTACTAAGACTGTGTTTTGATCTGGGTTTCTTTTTGCAGCTTTTCTTTGTTAATGCATTTCAATTAATTAAATACTTTGTTTTTTCCTGCAGATTTTCTAAAACCATGTCCTTAGAATATTTACATAGACATAACAAAATACTGTTATCAGAGAGATAAAAGACACATTCAATCTTTATGAACAATTCATGTCATGACTTACAATGTTTTTATTTGATTAGAATAAGAACAAAACAGTGAGCTAGATGATGTACTCTGTATCTTTGTCACTTTAAGACAGATACCAGAGTAATTGTTTTAGCAAGTTCAACTGCTTCATATATGTCACATTTGAAATAAAATTGAAATATTTTTTTCAAGAAATAAAAATCAAGCCAGGTAACAGATGAGGCAGGGATGAGGAAAGAACACAGGACTCAGTTTACAGCTTCACAAAAGGCTTGTGACGTCATGTAAATCATGAAGTGGAAAGTCACTCTTTTGCCCTGGAAGGTTTTTCATATCTCTGAAGAGTAAGAATTTATCATAACTTCTCACTTCTCCTCCCCACTATGAAATTTAATTTGGCATATACCTCTTCAATAACCCCCAGGAAAATCTTGTCAGTATCAGATCATACATCTTATTAATTAATCAGAGTTACTGATAACAAAGACTAAGAAAAACAAGCTACCAGAAACTCAGGTACAAGAAAGGAGATGCTGCCCATACAACCTTTCCAAGAAAGTTAACTAAAAGAAAACTTAAAAAATACATTAACTGGATACATGATAGACTGTCTCTAAGAATACAGAAGCTTTAAAAATACTGATTCCTTTTAAATGCTTTCCTGGACTTCTACATAGCTATTTATAGGCCATAATTCTCTCAGAAATTTAGGAAAGCAACATCTGTGTACATTATGGAATTATACTGAATCATTTAAGGTCATGCAAGGGTAGGGTGACGAATGTGCAAGGAGGATCTTTTGCTTTTCTGGCTCAGCAAGCCCAGAGACCTGGGAGAGATGAAAATGCCTGTTCCAGGTCAGAGAAGCAAATCTATTTACAGGGAACAGGTCACTGCAGAATCCAACAGAGTGGCCACACTAAAACACAATCCTGAAATTTGTTTTAACACTATCAAATCAAACATACCTAAAAAAGAAAACACTACAGCAGAACAAAACAGTGCTCTTGTTGAAATTAAAAGTTTCTTGCCTTTACTTCAGCCTCCCTTGTCACATCATGGTTATCAGGCACAGGCACAGATGCAAACTCTTTCCTAGCTATAGATTCAGGGTTTCAGATAATTTTCTCTTCTGAAGTAGGATGAAACTGTCACAGACAACAGATTATCTCATATTTGATAAAGGGGGGTACTGAATATTCTTTTCTAAAGACTGTTGTGCAGACAAGACACTGATTTATATCACTGTGGGTCTGATTCAGCATATCTACCCTTAATAACTAGTTCACCTGCAGAATGAAGCATTATCACCCTAATTCACCAGGGCAGGCTGAAAAACGTGTCGGAACAGAACAGTCAGTTATTGAACAAATATTTCTGAAGTTTAATTGTACCTGAAATTATCTTTTTTACCTTGGAACATAAGGTTCTGTCGGAGGAGGGGGTATGTAGAGATCCTGAAGGGCAGAGCTATCTCTTTTTGTAGGTGTGCTGATAGTGCTTGATGGTGTAGCAACACTGCTTGTGGGACTTCTAGGAATAAGAGGCTGGTTCAAAAGAGAGAGAGAAACAATCAAATTTATCCTTATACATTATACATTTTTATTTAAAAAATATATAAACATTCTCTATTTCAGAAAGTTAAATAAGTTAACAGTTCTAATGTTTTGTGTTCTTTAAAAAAAAAAAAAGAGACAGATCTATGAATGGACATGTATTGGGATCTGATTACATCTTTTTCCCTTTTGCACAGCAAGATTATTGCTAGTTCCCATAAAACCAGTAATCAGTAGAGCCACTGGTGAAATCTTAATGAGTAAATATCATACAGAAACCAGTGAATTCCTTAATTAAACTAACATTGTAAAGAAGTCTAGCGTTTACAGTAAAAGGTGCATAAGTAGGCATTAAATTGAATGTCATCTCCCCCCATCTGCTCTACAGTTTCAGAATTAACTGTAAAAGCTTCAGTTTATATCTGCAGATGCTGTAAAATCAGCTACTGTGTCCTCAGAGCACACGCACCATGATATAGAATAAACTGGAGATTATTATTACTCTTCACTCCCCTGAGCACACTCCTCACAAAGTAACATTTACTCGCAGGTAAATAAATTGTACCCTCCTTGCAGAACAATCACGAATTCTAGCTATCATTTCAGTCCACATGGAATCTTTCTTCTTAAGCAATTTTCTCTCTTGTGAATTAGGCACCCCTTTTTCTTCCTCAACTTAACTATTTTGGGTAGCTAAATACTGACCAACCACTTGAAGACTTTATTAAATCCCTGTAGAGCTGGAAACTCTAGCAAGATTTTCTAACAGACTCTCTGCAGATGCAGAAAAATGAAATGAGAATAAAACTCTGATTGGTTTAATCTTCTTAATAACGTCTGCCTAATAACAAAAGTCTTATGTTGTTTGGCTTATGTGATAGTCAAACTCAAGCAGAAGAAAAACAAAAATGGCAAAACAGCAAGTACAATGTTATCTCCATATACCCTAAAATTAATCTCATATTAAACAAATGATTTTTTTTTTTGAAAGAATTCATTCCCCTCCATCTTTTTGAAGAATTGTTGGGATTACCATTATTGGCTCACCATAAGTATAATTTCTGACCTAAATAACTACTAAAGGATACAAATATTTCATACTTTATTTATGGGTGTGTAGAAAGAGCCTTCTGCCAGCAGTATTAAGAATACTTTATGACAGACCAGCAAAGCATTCCTGTGCAGACTAATCAGTTCTCATTTTCTAGCTATTAATCTCGACACTGTAGCATTATGCCTATGCTGCAGAAAACCCCAAGAGTCCAACCACAGGACCATTTTCAAGATGTTGGCCTTTCATAAGCTAGTGATGAGCCATTTGAATTTATGCTTATGAAGCAAAACCCCTACCATTAGTTTTCTAGATTGCCAGCGTTTATAGGAAGAGAGGGAGAAAGACACATACACAAAATCAGACAGGCAAAAGACTTTACAACCACTAAAAACAAGAAGACAGAAGTCTGCATAAAGAAGAATAAATTTGGTGTCAAAACTGAGTAAAAAAAAAAAAAACCCACAACAAAACAAAACAAAAAAATCCTCTTTCAGAGAAACAAAAATCTAATCTTTTAATTTTTCAGCTGTGACACTGTAGCCATAGATTTTCTTGAACCACTGACTAAAGCAACACCGGTTATTTGCTTTCTGATATTTTGCACTTCTATGACAAATACATTTTATGGCTTGCTGAGCAGTCTGTAGAATTAAATTTCATTGTAAACCAAAAGAATGTTGTGTCCTAGACCCTGTTTACACTCGTTAAGCCCAAGCTGTTGCTGTTCTTGTCTCACATCGACAGGACCACTGAGAGGAAGACAAGATGGATTTGCTCTCCTCTTTGAGGAATAAGACAGTCCTTTACTTTACCTGAATGAATAGGTAGTCAAAAGGAAAGGGAGGCTAGACTGGCAATTAATAGGAGTTTATGATTTCTGTGACATAAGGAAAAACAGGCTCCAGCATAACAGTCATAACAGTCATCTGGACTTACAGCAGGTTGATGAGACCCTGGTGGTCCTGACCAGCTGCTGGAGGACATAGGTAAAAAAATTTGCCTTCTGTTACAGCATGGAATACCTGGGCTTAACTAGTTAAATAATAATGATATGGGCTTAATTTCCCCCAGAACCCCCAATTTTGCTGAAGTCTGAGGATTCTACTGGTTAACTTTACACTTCATTGGTACCTGAAAACACACAGCTCACACATACAGTTTGGTTTGTCCTCCAGAATAGTTTGCTAGAAGATTTTGAAAATCATTAGTGGGGGTTATTGCATCTTTGACAAATGCATATTTTGGTTCATCTTTTGGCTCAGCAAGGTGCTTAAAACACTGAGTACAATAGGAAGAAATGTTATTCAGTCTACCACAGAAAAACACAAGTTATCTAGCTACCTGAAGGTAAAAGGTTTCCCTCAAACTGTCCCCATGTCAGACACTTTTAGAGGTGAAATTACAGTGTAATTAGCAAGAGTCTGAATGACTGTGGCATCAGTTAGATCTTCCCAGGGCACTTGGAGCTTCCAAGGGGATAAAAACTGTAGTTTAATCTAGTACAAGTGGAATCACAATCCTGTAGGATTGTCCCAAAACATCCTAGGATGTCTCATATCTTATCCATATTTGTGTCATATTGCCAAAGTCAAATCTACAGTTCATTTCCAGAAAAACAGAAAAACTGCATAACTGGAAAAAAAAATCAGAAATTCAAATTTAAAAGTAGGCCACCACTTTCTTAAAAAAGTAAATATATATTTATCACCACTTCACCAGATAAATCAGTAAGTTTTTTTAAAAGAACAGCTACATGGTAAAAGTATTCAAATAGTCTCTCCTAGTAGTAGCTCTACACACTGAAAGCATTGCTGTAACTACCACCCTGTGCTGGAGGAGTTCAGCTTTCATTTCATAAGGAATTAAAAGTCTTTAGGCCCTCCTGGTTGAAAAGAGAACCTTCAGAACGTGGCCTGCATCTATGTGGCATCTTGCATTGCAATTCAGAGAGGCCTCAAGCATTCAGTTCAAGGTGATATGTGCACCTGAAAGTACATTGGCCCATACAGCTCTCCAGTTCAATGGCAGCCATTCAGTGGCTCACGTGCAGGCACGCTGAACAGGAAAACCCATGGAACTCTATTCAAGCATTTCTGAATTGGACACTTTGGAGATCAGTGTTAATTATCTTCCAACAACTAGAGCTTTTCCCTGCTTCAGTCCCTTTTGGTAGGCTGTCCAGGGCAAGTGGGATTGCTGAAACAGCAATAAAATTAAAAAAAATTTCAGGTCCAGAGAGTTAAATGCTTGACCCATGGGAATAGAGAAACTGGAATAGCCTCAAAAAGGTCCCATAAAAGAACCTACATTGATGTTAACCCACAATGACAGACACAAAATTCATATTTCAATACATTTTGGAGTACTATTTCTCAAACATTTTGGATGCACCATTCTCCTTCAGGATCATTAGGATTTACGGACCCTTTCCCAAACTGTCAGTTGGCCAGGGAACAAATAACCAACCATCTTTACATACAGCAGCTCAGTTTCCCCAGCACAGGGAAATTAGAAGTCCCTGTAATCGCTGCCTGATAGCATAGAGGCATATACTTCCCTCTCCTCCAGAAGCTTCTCTTCCCCTGATTAACTCTGCCCTGCTGTCCCTACTTCCCTCATGCTACCAGGACATATTGGTGCATTTCCAACCCCCAATCCTGAAGGAACTGAGAGGGTGCCCCCAGTAAGTCAGCTTATTATTTTTGCTTTTTTTTTTTTCCCTCTCTAAACAATGAATATAATTAATATTTAATATATACTATGTAAAATTCTTTTTAATGTTTTTAAAAACTCTTTGAACCTTTCATTAGCTCCCTTGGAAGCTGCAATATCTAGTTTGAGAAACATCGCTCCAGAAAAAGACATACAATTTTTAAAAACATTGGCAAAACCAATACAAAATTTTAAGCGGTAACGTGTTTATACAGTATTTGCATCAGTAAACAGATTTTACTGCTAATATATATTTCACGTTGGACAAAAGTTATGACAATTTATCAAACAGAATGTTTCCAATAAAGTAAACTTTTTATTAAGCCAACCATGACATGAAGTAATGAAATACTATAACTAATTCAAACTCTGTAGGAAAAAATATTCAGAATCCATTTTAATAGTGCTACAAAGATTGCCCAGTTCCCATGCAGTTAAAAGACAACTAAGCAACTAAAGAGCCAACAGGTTATAATTTCGTTCAAATTTAATGATTAAAAAGTGTAAGGTCATTAATTCTGATCATAAATGATGAGAACAGATTATTACATTGTCTCTAGATAAATGAAGAAGGCAGTACAATAAAGTAAGAAAAAATACAAAATAATAATAATAGAAGTATCATTTTCTCTCAAACCAAGGACTCCATTGTTATTGTTGCTGTTGCTTCTTAGGAGGCTGAAAAGCTGAATAGTTCATAGTGCAGATGTGATGCATATCATAGTGGAGAAATGATGCATATCTAATCCAAAATAAAATCTGTTTAAAAAACTACAGATGCTGAGCTGTTGGTGATTTTTATAATGGTACGATTTAATCACATACAAAACAGTACAGAGAACTGTTTTAAATATACAAAAGGTGACATTTAAATAAGCTTGGTGAAGAGTGCTTAAAAGGTGTCAGAAGGTTTTTTTCTAAGTGTACACACAAGAAGTGGCTGGCAGCTGGACCTGCCCCAACCTCACCAATACCAGCACGAGTCTTTTCACTGGTATCGGCAGGTTGCAGTCCAAATTAGCTGAGGCACGGCAACATGTTGCTCTACCACTCCTTTTCGGTATTATAAAGAAACTGGATGAAGAGTCTTCCACACTGTAGTCACAGCCCAGTTTCTTTTGACTAATTAATAAAGCATTTTCCAGAAGGCACAGGAGGACTTTGCAGCTAGCTTTTTGCTAGCATGATGATAATGACGTAAATAAGATCTCATTTGCTCCAAGAATCTTCTCTATCAAACCTTCCACCCTTGTTCAAACAGCATTTTGGGAAGCCTCCCTTTGAAACGTCCCCAAAATAACACAAAGTGGAAAGGAGAAATAAAACAGACAATCTAGAGTAGAGGACATTTATTTAAGTTAGGTTTTGAACCAGACAAAAATGTGGAGAGTTCAAAGATAATTAAATCACTTCTATATCAAGTAAGAAACAAAGAAAAATTAAAGGTTAAACTTATTTGGTTTGTTCGCCATACACGGTAGCAGTTAGAAATACAAACATTGCAATCTGAAATATCACTCTAGGCTTTCACACAATGGATGAGGGTATCAGAACAAGTAACTGAAAGGCAAATTTAGTAAGATTTGTCTTGCAAGCATAACACCTTAATATTTATGGTACAAAAACATATTAATGAATATCTTCAATTGCAAAGGCAACCACAAAATTCCCCAAGGCCACAGCTGCCTAATTCAAATGTTATAAAAGCAATAACAAATCACAGGCTGAAAAATCCTTGACTTCTCAAATTTGGACCTGATACCAGAATGCATCAAGGGAGAACTTTGATTATCTGCAAGAAGATGGATACTGATGGATATTAAAACAGACAATCATCAAGTGATGGAAAACAAAAAAAAAAAAAAACCACCAATGCAGCACTTCCTTAATCAGCACACAAGGAGAAAAAAAAGGATGTTTTTCTTTCTGTACTGATTGACCTGAGATCTGGAATTAATGCATTTGTAAATACAAACTCATTATGTAATGGTACATGGCATAGCCATAGGGTAATTGTATTATTTTACTGTATATCAAATAATTCTATATCAGTTTCAGGACTGCTACACAGGATACATAATTCTTCTGCTCCTTCTTCTTTCTTTACCCTAACCTTTAATATTTATTCTAAGGACAAAAATATTTGTGAAAAGAATGAATATACCACATTCCTGCTAAAAGGAAAAAAAAATCCCCCTAAATTAACCAAAAATGATGTAGCCTGCATTTAACTCATAACTCAGGGCAAGACTGCCAAGTGAAGGCAGAGCTGTTCAAAGCAAACCACTGAACATTCTAAGAAGTATTTCTGCAAATTAGTAATCAGTTAATATTTGAATGATTGAAAAGCGTTTTCCGCACTGTGAGACCACATGCCAGAGAGATGGCATATAGCTAATCTAGATCACTAACAGCGGAGAGCAAGCTGTTCAAAATTTCAGTATCAGGATGCATTATTTAATTACCAGCATGCCCTGTCACTGGCACACCAAACCGCTTGATACACTGGTAGTGCGTACTGCCTGAACTGGAAGACTTGTCTAGTACTCTCCCAACTTACAAACCTACTTAGTATCTCTCCATTAAGTGTAGTTTTCCACGTAGCCACAAATGGTGATCTTCATGCTCTTACACAAAACTATTGACTAAACAACTAGAATACCACTTACCAATAATGCCTCAATATTATTCACTTTGAGCTAAAACTATGTCTTGAAGTCTCAATTAAAACATCTCAATGTAAATCCCAATATAAATGAGTCTCAATTTAATTCATTGGAACATTTACGTTCTACATTCGCTATAACAGCTGTCTCCATCCCCTGGTTCTGATGGTGTCACTTTGATGTAATCTTTAAAGGGCAAAGCAAACTTTCCCCAGGTAAAACCAAAAGTGTAATTAGTAGAAGAATCCATCATGTGATGCTCAAGATATGCAGGTAGAACCGGTACCCAAGTAATTATATTATACGTCTGAAAGCCAGTCCACATTGGTGTGGCGCATACAAAAACTCAGTTTCTGCTTTTCTGTCAGCATCCTTAGGTGGGGGCAAACTTCCAGCTTCCCACCTCATTCATTGCAATTTGATTAGGATGTGACACTACATTTCTCCTCCGTTCGCTCCATTTGCAAAACGAAAAGAAACACAGCAAGCAGTTTGCAGATTCCAATTCCCATTTTGTGAGGATTTCACCCTCATAAGTCAAAAGACTTATTCTAGAGTCTTGTGAATATTTTGCTCATATTTTGTACTTTAACAGAATTATTACTGAGTCATAATTTCCTTATAGCTTGTGTCTGTTGAATAATACATATGGTTCAATTAACTTAGCTCAGGGATGTCAGCACAGTTATAACATTCTCAATTGTTTCATGACATCCTGACATAGGAAAACAAGTAATCATCATTTCCCTTGTTTCCAAAGGTGATGGAAGTACTGCTTTTCCATATGTTTTTTTTTCCTATTTGCTATCACTTTCCCCCTCTCCTCTTATGCTATCTCCCAAGCTCCTATTGAAGAATAGCACCATTACGTGAAGCAGGAACATAAGAAATTTCACAACAGCCATAGGGCAAATTGCAATTACAAAATATACAGCTTTTCTGAAGATTTTTTTTCAGAGTTTTTTGAAGTAGATTCTGTTAAATAGACATCTTTCCTCATATTTTTGATAGCTATAAAATTACACTGAACTCTGACTGCTTTCGCTGTTTGTTATTAATCAAACATACAGGACCAATTTCACACTTCGGCTACATTTAAACTAACATTAGCTGACTTTAACAGCTGTTCACCTCTGATCTGCATAAATTAAGAACAGAAATCTCCACATTATGCAGCTTCTGAAGTTTGTCTTCACCCTGGAGCTTTTTTGACACTCAATCTACTTAAGAAAACAGAAAACTGTTGTTTCTCACACTAAAATCACAAATTACGACAGACACACATACGCACACTGTACGCATAAGTGCTGAATGAGGTTCTGGCCTTTGCCTAATGTCATGTTTGATATAATCAGAACAATATCGTTGATGATACCAGATGTATAATATTTAACAGTATCTCTATTTGTAATTATATTAACCTTAAAAATTTTCAGATTTCCTATGCTATCAGCAAAAAACCCACACCAAACCCAGTACTCTCACTACCCGTTGCCCTCCCCAAACCTGTATGGTTACAGAAAACCTCTATCTAGGGTCAGTCGCATCTTATCTAATATAGATTATCTACATTTGAGCTAGCTGTCCAGACTGTCTTTACCATCAAATGGAGAGAAAGAGGCATGCATGTGGTCAAATTCACCTCATGCTGAGGCAGATCATTGTAAAATAAACAAAGACAAATGAACCAGCAACTTTTATTTATGCCCTCTGGCTAAAGGGACTAAAAATGAGAACCCTGAATGATGTGTAGAAAGGTTCATAGCAGATACCTAAAGTTAGATCAGTTGAATAACACCCTAGTATTTGTACTGAAATAAGGATGTCGAGATGGAAATCAGCACCAAACCATACACACTAAAACATGACTGGATATTTTTGCTTCTGGAAGTGAGTGTGGAGTTTCAAGCAGGCCCACAACTGCAGCTCATGACTATATTCACTGTAAAAGGACCACAGGAATACTCACTTCCCTACCGGACTTAGTTTAAATGGTGGAAATTGGTTTCTATCCAATTTCTTCTCACCCTTTTGGAGTAGCCTGTCTTGAATTAATTGCTTATTTGTAATTGTCAGCATCAATGGCCCATGTCAGAAAGTTCTGTTGTGTGGTCTTCAGTGTAATTGTTCTAGCAGCAAATGATACAGTGAAGCAAAAATTATTACTTAGGAGAATGACCCAATTTACCCAAAGAAATACCAAACTCAATCAAAGAGGATTTAACCTGAAAGTATTTAAAGCAATGATGTGTATTTTTCATTTGTATTTATATTCTCAATAAAGCAGTAATAAAAGTACAGACTTCAGATATGGACATTCATACACTCATATCATGCATACAGATTTGCAATTTTGTGTTCAGAAGCTAATAAGGTATTTTTGGTTGAAACTTTTTTGTCACATGTCTAGTCAGTACTTAATTTCTGAAAGACCAAGACATCTCAATCATTTAAAAAGTTACTCAAAGACAGTGATGCATTTAACCCCTATAAAATAATTTATATATATATACGTATTTAAATGGTGTTCTTCATGGCAATACGTCTTTTTAGGAATCAATATTTTAGATCAAAGACTACAGCCACTGCAGTGGCATTTCCATATCTCATTTTCCTTTTACCTGAACTTCGAAGAAGTCTTTTCTCTCTCAAATACATTTACTTTTAAATTACACTTTTTATTGTGATTATAAAAATATGAATGCTTTAGTTATGCAAAGAAAATGAATTTCTAAGCACTGTTCTATCTGAACTGAATGAAAAAAAAAGGGATTATTGGTCAGTTCCATCTGTCGGTTACATGCTTTCATCAGTCTGGACATAACTTTTATTTCCTAGAGTAATCCATCAACATTGATGTTTTATCCTAGAGTGAAACATGAAGGCTTTAATGAAACCTTTCCACAGTTTTCAGCACACTGCAGTCTTCCTAAAATTGAAGGCCCACCCGGACATCCTGTGTTACATCTCCTTATGTGCAAGAGTTCAATAGCAATGACAACTCTGACATGAATACAACTTTACTTACATGAGGAAATTTTGATGGTCAAGCGATGAGGAATAAGGGAATACAATCCCCTTATACGTTTTCCTGTAACTCCATGATAAGTCAAACTGAGAACTCATGATCTTTTCCTCCCCTCTTTTTTTTTTTTTTTTTTGAGTTTATACTGCAGTGGGAGCTGAACAAGAAGTCAAACTAAAATCAGTTTCTGAAATGTGCCTGTTTCCTCTTAGCTAGAAAAATTATCTGGGGCTACCTTTCTGCATTGTAAAACTCTGGGATGCTTACTTCTTAACTT
This sequence comes from Nycticryphes semicollaris, assembly GCA_013400055.1. Lineage (NCBI taxonomy): Eukaryota > Metazoa > Chordata > Aves > Charadriiformes > Rostratulidae > Nycticryphes > Nycticryphes semicollaris. The sequence goes on from VXBJ01005120.1 coordinate 497,025, forward strand.
TGAAAATTTCCAATAACAGGTTTAATTTCAATTGAGCCTATGAGAACAAACTGCAGAGAAATAATTTCAGAGACAGTTTTTCAAAGTATACAAGAGTAAATCCATATGCTGCTGAGATGAAGCACAATAAAGCATCATTGAGATAATCTATAGTTAAAATGATGGTGTATGACTTATGATTAAGCTTCATTACCTGCAGAGCAAGGGGCTTCCATCTCATATTTTTCAGTAAAGCTGGTGCTGAGGTAAGCATGCTCTGAGGTCGCTTTTTCAAAGTTAAGATAACACCACTCGGATCCTCTCGTAGTGCATTCACCAAATTTTTCAACTGCCACCCCACCTGGTAACCAGTAAAATCAGTACAATAAAATTGATGTACAGTATTCAGTATGTAATGTTCCCTTTTTAAATAAGATTAGTAAAATAACATAATAGGAGTGTATAAATATATATATTAAAAGTTATTAACTCTAGAAATGTAAAAAAAACTGCATAAAAATCATGTCAACTAAAATAATTATTATAATGCATTAAGAAGGATATGCATAATTTCAGGTTTTAGAGTTAATAAACTACTGTTACTCCACTGTAAATGCACAATTAAATCTCAAAGTATTTTCAAAATTAGCTCTGGCACATAGACGTTACAGACTAGAAAGTTTAAAAAGCCCTGGCTTTTGCGCCAAAAGTTCAATTCAAAACTGAGCATTTTATAGTCCACAGTGACTATTTAAAGTCCACTAAACACATGTGGTCATACTACTTCTACTCCTAGCAGCTTATGCAAGCACAAAACAGTTCAGGGTAATCTTTTACTCTTCACACTGCTATAAAAATAAGATCAGAATCACAAGGCCTTTTATTTTAATAGTACTTCTTTCATGATGATTTCAGAAATAAATGCAGTAAATTAATGACAGAAATGTAGCCTAGCCACTACTTGACTATTAGCCCAAAGTAAAATTTTCCTAACTGAATTACAGCATTTTGCAATATTCTACAATTAAGAACTCGACTAACATGTAAAGCAACAAATCTCTATTTATAAATGCGGGATAGAACTTTCTGAATCTTTTACTTTGCATTTTTGAAAAAAAAAATTCCATTATTAATGCAGTACAACTCATGACAATGGCTTTCAGTCTAAATAATACCTGATTTTAGGTATCTATCTTGAAACACTTTAAGATATTCAATCCCTGCATTTTCAGGCCTGGTACTTAGAGTGGCAATGCACAGATTCATACATTCCTCAGCCTTCAGATTTAGAAAGTGATTATTTCTGTAAACTTGAAAGCTCTTCTACTTTTTTCTCTCTCTCCTTGCTAAGTAAACTTTTCCTGTTGTTTAAAGGATCACAGTTACAAATATTTTCCTGCTTGTACAACTTGTATAAAAACAATGTCAAGAAGAAATTATCTGAGAAGTTAAATTCTTACTGAAAAAACATCTAGAACTCTGAAGTTATAAAGTAACATCATCGTATCATAATGGTTACTTCATATCATGTCAATATATTTGTAAATAGTCATATAGGCAATGTGAACAAAGAGAATGCAGTTGTTCCTTATCACTGTTACAGTGCAATGTGACAGAAATATTTATTTGCTAACTCTGTTTAAACAAGGTAATCTCACCTGAGTTGTTGCTATTTATTTTTTACCTTATTCACTTTGTTCGCTTAATATCACTTACTTTAAGAGCTAATGTTCCCATATGCCACTTTAAACCAACACTGTTGCTTACTAACAACCCTGAATCACAAAGTTCAAACCTCACCACTCTTCCTCAGCTACTGGGAACCTACCTGTCCTGTTTTCACTACAGCAAAGTTCATTATATCCAGGAGGCACTTTTACAGTAATATTATTGTAAACAAAGAAACAGGGTGTTAACAACATGCATCTTTATGGAATATTTTCCAGCTTCCACAGAAGACTTTCAGTCATGCTCGAATCCTTATTTCCAGTCCAATGTACTAGGCATATGGCTATTACACTTTGAATAAAATGAAACACGAACATAATCAACTTTAGCTCATCCTTATCCCGGTGAAGCCTCCATTCTGTTTCAACAGTAGCTAAACCAAGTTTCTGTAAGTCCAAGCTTTCAGTCTTACTATTATGATTCTATAAAAAAATACCTTGTTATTTAACACGCTATTTTCCTACTTGGAGACACTTCCACCACTACTTAAAAAACAATATGTTCATCATAGTTCCATGCCACCATGGGCATTTGCTACCAAAAAGAAGGAATTAAAGGCTGACAGTTCATGTAAGATATCTCTGTAAGTAAGCTACAGTAAATTTTTAATTCCCTAATGTAACAACTGAAGACAGATTTCTGGAGAGAAATCCTATTGCTGAATAAAGCAGCACAGGGAGACTTGAAGAGAACAAGATATGGCCCCAGTTACGGAGTCGGGATGTAAAGTTCTTGCCATTTAAATTGGCAGGACACTGCATGCAAAAGCTGTGCTTTAAAGCCGTCTCTTTCTCACTGAAATAGCCAGAGGAATATAAATAAAACTGGGTTGTTGGTTTTTTTTTTGGTTATGCTCACCATTTTAAAATTATCTGAAACGCACTTTCATACTTTGCAGAGCTAATCTGGATTTCAGCTACATGTTAAAAGACACTAAATGCAAGATTATCTACTCTATGAGAGCAGCATTAAAGAAAAAAAATCACTTCAAAGCACAGAATTGGATGTATTTAATTTAGAAGCTATTAATATAAACAATTTAACTTATTTTTTCACAGGAAAATTCTGAGTTTACTATTAATTTTCAAATGAAGTTCATACTCTAATTTTATTTTATTCCCTGACAAGAGTTTTCTGGCTGTTTCAGATAGTTCTTGGTTGCTTCTCATCTTTTGAACAGAAATGACTAAATTGGCTTAAGAGGAACAAGTCACATAAGAGGCTGTCAACAAAAGATTGAAGGAAATTGATGGCCATCTTGGAGGTATGCTTTTCAGTTCCCATGTTGTTTAGATCCCATCAAAATCCATATTGACACAGAATAAATAGAAGCAATCTTAGGTGAGGAGGTCGGGTTGGAACGAGGGAAAGGCAGTGAATATACCTGGAACTGAAACTGTTTTCCAGAAATCCAGTTCAGTGATATTAATCTACACTTTATTTTAAGTGTGATTTGAATTTATTCTCTCTAATCTCTCCACAGGACCTTCCCCCTTCTCATTACCATGACAGTTATCAATTCTCAAATTCTAATTATCAAGTTTTGGGGCAGAGCTCTCATAGTCTCTACTGCATGCTTTATCCTGCCCATGTATTGCAAAAATGGGCAGTAATAAGAAAGTTTCATTACTGGTCTGAAAATTCAATAGATAACTAAAAGGACTATATTAGCAGAAAACTTTACTTACATTAAAACAACCCAAGCCATTAATTTTTAAATCAGTGCACTATACTGGGCAAGTAGCTACTTTTAAGGACCAAACAAGTTACTGTTGCTTGCTTTAAAATAAATTTACATTGTGCCAACCAAGTGTCATCAAAAGCAGCAGTCAGAAGAAGTCTCTTTAGTGGCAGATGAAGCCCAGCCTTAGGTTTTGCTGTACAGTGCCTGAATCCCTCCTGGCTGCCAGTGCAGGTCACGGACAAGTGCAGAGAGGGCCTAGGGGAGATAAGGGCAGCTGGAGAGGGTTGGCCACCGTACAGAGGCACAACTCAGCCAGTCCCTGGGTAATACTGGCTTCCCTGCAGAAGTAAGCATGCCCATTGCATGGGTGCAAGCCTGAGTGCCCAACACAGCACAGCACACCTTGTGGAAAGGTGGAGCTTGGAGCAGGACAAGGGGAGAAAGAAGGAAGAAGAATATGGACTTCAGGAGGAGCAAAGGAATGTGAGCATGGCTTGCAAAGACAGGGAAACTAGGAGAAGAGGGAAAGGAAAGCGAGGAAGCCCCAGAGTGCCCTAAGGGGTCATGCTGATCAGTACTTGCCAAGGAGATGACAGCATTTTTGCTGGAGGAGTCTACTGCCAAAGTAAAGGATGGGTAGAAAAGGTCACCTGAGGAGCGATAACCCAAAGCCAGATGAACAATGCTCCTGGAGGACGGCAGGAGAAAGCTCATCACCCTCCCCAAGGGGAGGGAAAGGCTCTGCGCCAGGAGAAGTGAGCCTGCAGGCAGGGTGCCTGCAACACCAGCATCAGGCAACCTCCAAGTTTCTCATCTTATCCCATCACTACATGCCCAGAGGTTGTGGCCAGGCTGGGAAGACACACTAGCATGCTCCAGAGACATTCAGGGCCATCCAAATTGCTTCAGCAGGGCAAGATGGGCACACAGGAGCCCTGTACAGCTGCACCCAGCTCTGACACATCCTCCTCCTCTCCCCTGCCTCTCTGCCTTGCTTTCCACTGGCTTCTCTACAGCCTGGAATAACCCATTAACCCAAAATAGCAGGGTGAGGTTACAGGAGTCTGCTTCCCCAGCCATCACCAAGCAAAAGAAGATGTCCCTGAGCAAGAGGAGACATATTTTAAAAGACCCCAACTTTTCTTTGGCTTGCAGCAAGCACATCTGGATCATAATATCACAGCAGCCTGAAATGGAACTTTTATTTTGGATTCTTATTCTAAGTTGCCAAGAACGTCGACATTTTAAACTATTAAAAAGTTGGTCTTAAACTAATGACCCTTTTTTCCCCCAGATGAATCTATTGCCCCTTTTTTGACAAGCTTGGAAAATTGGTAGCAATCTTCCCTTTAAAAGAAAGCAAGTGTGACCATTTACTGTACTTTATTTTATTTTTTTACACAGCTGCACCCATGACAGTATTCCCAAACTGCTGTGCTCATTTATGATTTATGTACGTACTGCTGCATGTTATGAGCCAGAAAAGTGGTCTGTAAAATATTGTCATGAAGGCAGCTCAAATACAATTAGATGAACCTCAACCAAGTATTTATAGGATGCTACAAGACCCAGTTTGAACAACCCAGCACACGTATCCCAATGAAACCATGGAACAGCTGCATCATTTAAAAGCAGTGTGCAAATCTAATACATGCTGAAACACATCAGCTAGTGGGTGGAATTACAGTCAAATGATAAATAGAACATAGTCCATATTTTTACAGACATATTCCTCCTTGAAGGGTCCCACAAAAGCTATTGTGAGCTTTCTGCTTCCACGAAGCAAAAACTTTTTTCCCCAGTTACAATAATTCAATCCTGACTTACAGATTTGTAAAAAGAAAGGTAGTAATATCTTTACACTTCTGAAGAAAAAGTAATATTTTCCTGCTAAATATAAACTGCAAAGCCATCTGCTATTTTCTTGCTAGGCAAATATGCAAAATCCACTGTAGTGTTTTGTTTTTAAAAGTTACTGGAATGGGGAGATAATAAAAATTCTTACTCTTTCAATGCTGCCTGTTATAAGTGGAATGCAGCCACAGCTCTTTGACTTATCAAACACTGCAAGCTTCAAGCTTTACTCATTTTTGAGCAAAAAAAGATTAGTTTCTAGGAGAAAAGTGTATTCACCTTAAGAAATGGGTGTTTTTTAAAAGAACTTCCATATCTATCACGCATCTTGCATTCTATAAATAAAAATCGGTGTGCAAGAAAAAAACCCAATCACAACACTGCACTTCAAATCAATGTCTATCAAACCTAGTGTGCTGTTCAGCAAGTCAGAATCCAATAAGAAACTACCTGGTATCATGCTGCTAAATTACCAGCTTGATTTCCATGAACACTGGCCAGAAATGCGGATGGTCAGCTGGCAGCCCTGTGAAACAAATATGTTAGTAGCAAACATCTCCTTCCCTTCCCCCAACTGCAGATGCTTGAAAAGGCTAAAAAAATAATGGAAGGCCATGGGTATTCTGCCTCCAAGAGAACATTATTGGGTGAAGGAACCACAGAAGGATATTTACAATATGGACTGCCACAGAGAGGAAAGCTATATCTGTACGAGGGAGGAGAAGCAGCGTCAGGAGCATAACAGATGCTTTTCAGGGATTTATCCGGCTTCTTAGGCTAGCGTGATAATGAACGTCTATGCTTACATAACAGCTTTGTCCCAAAGAGGAAAGGTTAATACTATTGCGATTGCATATGCTGCAATTCTAATTAAAGACTGTCTTGGCTATGTCATTTAAATAAATGCAATTTTAATCTAGTGTAAAAGAAGTCAGTTCTGTGTATCCTTAGAATGTCACTGTACTGTCGTCCAAAGTCACAACACAGTTTGTAGACAAAGTACATTGAAGAAAATCACATCTTTTACTTGAGCAAAACCTGATGTTTCATCAAAACTTACTACCACTAAACTATGAAATAAGTAATTTTTATATTAATTTTGGCTACATAAACTAAAGCTCACTTCCCAAGAGTAAAGTAAGTTAGGACCCAAATTGAGAGCTGAATACAGAAGTCACTGCCTCTCATTAAGCTGCTCTAACCACATATCTGTGTCAGAAAACTTATCCCATCTGGAGCATAACGTCTGACTGATTTTGTCACCTTGCTCTTTTTCGATAGTTACACAGATCAGTTCCACCATAATTCAACAACATTACAAATGTTAGTACCATAACTACAGAGCACCATGGTAATGGAGACAAGCAAGTTTTGCCCATGGAGGAACTAAAAGTTGTGTAATCTAGGGACAAAAAAATCAGTGCTACACTTAAGATTGGACACTGTTTAATAACAGTGTTTACCTTTCACTTTTCACTGATACAATCAACTTTCAGTTCAGAGCTACCTCACTGTTTTGCTTTTGAGTCATTGCTAGCAATATCCTAGAACAAATAAATTAATATATTTGTTGGGAAAAACAAAGATTCCAACTTTATGAGTTTGATTATACCTGAGTTTACAGATGTAAAGTCAGTGGCTAGGTACAATTTTTGAGGAAAAGGGCTGTCATTTCCCTGTTTCAGGGTAAGGGTCTAAATCATGGGGTGGATTTCAGTCAGTTTTGGTGTACCTCTGAAATTTGAAGCATATTTCCCACAGTGACTGGCTGCCTCCAGGCATCTCTCTTGACCCAAGAGTACAGATAACCAGAAGAGAAAGGTACTAGCAATTTGGAGGGTTTTAATCCAGTGATCCATCCTCTTGCAGAATGCCTATATCGGCACTATTTAGCCTCAGAGAAACTAAACTCAGTCTTTCAAACCCTAAAGGAGTGTCTCCAGCACCAAGATGTGCATAATTTCAGATAAAAGGCCCTCCCCAAAGGCAAAGTACTGTGCTGGTGGAAATACATGAGTATGAAGTCCAATCACACAGAGGAGAAACCCTCAGGTCCCTGCATTGTGATGAGGGAAACGAGGGTTCTGGTCTCAGTTGCCAGTGACCACTTTTTTGTGTAATACAAATGCATTACAAACTAATGCAGGGAATGAGCTTTGAAAATCACATTGTGATGAGCAGCCCCTACCTGTTCTTCAGCAAGGACACAGCCATTAAATTATTGTAAATAAAGGTGATGCCACCAGAGTCCTCACCCGGCCCCATTTTCAGGGGCTTCCAGGGAAGGTATGGAGAGACCAGGCACCTTCCTCCACTTCAGCAGGGCTCCTGGCGAGGGACAGAGAGAAGTTCTCCACTGCCTGAGAACTGACATTTTAGCAGCCCTGTGTGGCCACAGGTGAGCACTAAAGAAACTTTAAGGCTGAGCAGGGAAATGCTGATAAATGTCTAAGAAGGTAGAGAGAGCTAGTGGTACAAGCTAAAGGGTTTGCACAGGCAGGATTTAGGCAGACTGGATTGAACCCCAGTTTCTCACTGATTAAGCTGCAATACAGATGTGTGTGGCCTCATCCTTCCTAGCAGGAAGGGAACAGCCAAGTTCTCCGTGCTTCACGTGGCAGCAAAAGGAACGTGGCTCCTTAGGACTGACCCTGCAGTATTAACCTACCACAGCCTTGTTTGCCTTACAGTAACCCATTTGTGCTGCTGTGTGCTTACATCTCACAATGGGAATTCGTGGCATGTGTGTGTATGCATTGCATATTATCATATTTAAATTCCCAAAATGGTTGTGCTGGAATTGAAATAGTAATTATGTATAAACATACATGAATACACACAGATGCAAATATTTTTTTTTCAGATTAAATTTACACTATCACAACGTAATATTTTAGGACGATTCCAGTGAGTCAGTAATTGCAACAGTCTTTGACCCTCCCTTTTCAATGCATAAATAAAGACCCTGAGATCCCCAGCTGCCCTGCAGCTAAGTAGTGCTGCTATCCTTCAAACAGATGTTTCTTGAGACTGAATTCATATAATGCAAATAAATTAACATATGTACAAAGAAATTGTAAAAAAAATTCTTAAAGGTCACTAATAGCCAAGCACACTACAAAAGATAATAATCAAAAAGCCTTAACTGAGCCGAAAACTTACATAGCATCACTTAGCTAAAGGAAGGGTAGGGATAGGGCGTTAAAAGAAATTTTCATAATAAAGCAGTAATTACTTAGCCTTTTTTGTTCCATTTTACTGCTAACAAAATACTTAGCTCTAGACTATGTACAGTCTTCAAGCCACTGAGGTGTTTTAAGCCAGTACTGAGTGCTTTATTTAATAAAAATTTACATATTCAGAATACATTTACTCAGGTCAGGCATAGAAATTCCCTACTTTAATTTCTTCTCCCACATGACACAGCATTAACTTGCTTATCTTACTGTTTTGATCTACTTTCACAACTATCGTTGTCTTACACTTCCTCACAATTACCTCCTAACTTCATGAGGGTAAGATAATGAATTATGCAACACAAGATCAGGCTGGAACCTGAAAATCAGCTGTGTAACCCACACAGCTGCTACCCGCACAAAGCATAGAGGTATTCAAAACTACTGAATCCTAACTCATACATGGTCCAGGCTGCGCAAAATTGTAGTATCAGCCAATTAATTTGCACAACTTTGAAGACATCTCTCCTTACCTTTCACCTCCTTCTCTACAGTGTACTTCAGTTTTCAGCAACTTCAGTTAAAAGGAAGATTATTAGCAGCAGAATAATACCTGCCTTCATTTCCAAATACACATACCTGAACTTACACTAACAGTACGCCTTTTAACCTGTTCTTGTGAGACACAAACAGTGCTGTAATCTGTATTCTGTTCTATAAGCATCAACGTAGTTAACAATAGAAAACTCCAATTCTATATATTACTTGCTGCCTTGGCATAAAACATGTGCTCTAATCATATACTTCACGCAGCAGAGACTAAGAAATTTTGAAAGAATAATTTTAACTGCAGAATTTACAGTATTCTCACTATCAAGAATATCTGGTTAATATTGCTATTTAAATTGCCTCCAAATACAAATTGTACCAAGATTAATAGGCAATAGCAACTACTATGAAAGTATGAAAATGCTTTTATCAGGAATATATGAAAAAGGTTTTTGCCAGCATATTGTCTTTCAATATTTCTGCTGGATATATTAATATCATTTACAGATCTTCTTAGAGGACCTTTTTTTTTCCTTTAGAAACACTATCATATGGGGAAAAAAGCAAAACATTAGGCAACTGTACAAAATAAATGAATTAAAATACATCACCTCCCAGTATGTTCCGTGCAGAAAGACAAATTTAACAAGTAAGTCCCAAGAATATTGCACAGAATACCACAGCAGTTTTTAGCAGTCATGTCCTCAGGACTATGGTCTAAGTATAGCTTGTGTAAAAATACTTGATTTGGCTATGGACTTAGTAACTTCGCTACCACCAGTGGTGAAGCTATGAAGGCTCACTGATGACATCCGCAGAAAAAGTCAACTGGCACTGCAGCAGGATTCTTGCTACAATCATTAAGAGAGACAACGATGTCTTCAAAGTTAGCCCAGGTGTGTATTTCCAAACTGTATTCGGTGCCGTACAGTATGGTCTATGTCATCAATTACAAAAGAACTATTTTTTTTTCCCTGAAGAAAAATAATGGAAGAACTCAATAATCTGCTCAATGGTTATTGATATATGTTCATCTAATCATATGAGCAAACTGCCAGGGCTCAATGATAATACAGTTGTCCATTCTAGGGTACATCCAGGACAGGGAAAAAAAAAGTATATGATTTAGCTGTGGGACACAGAAAATGGCAACAGGTGACCAAGACCACAATTAGCTGTCAGGGAATACTTCTAGAAATACAGCGTAAGGCCACCAAACCCATGTCCCAGACATATGAGAGGATGTGCATCTCCTGTTGCACCAGTTTCTTCTGTTACTTCCTGAAAGGCCTCCTATAGTATTCTGAACCTCTCAGTGCTTGACTGCTACACAGCTTCATCAATAGTGTACAAATCCCAGAGATGAAGCTTAACATACCCAACATTCTTCAAGTACTGCAGTGCACCATAGCTCTACAGCAGAGGGTCAGGATCAGGAGCTCTGGAGGTCAAAGGTCTCACTGAAAGTGGGATGTTGGTGACCACATCAGAGGTCCAAACCTACTGCTCACAAAGCCCAAGGGAGTAAGGTACACAACCACTTGCAACTTAAGAGTGACTCTGCTGGTGTTCCCTTTCCATTCTGGGCCAGGTTTAATGCTTTCAGCTAAGCCAAGCATATTGACTTTACAGTGAGGTTGAAACACTCACATAGTTAAGCTCTGTTATCATCTAGGAGACAGGTAACTGCTGAAAGCCAGCACAGTGTGGCTTTCTGCTGCACCTGAACTAATTCCACTGGCTAGTGATACAGAAGTGTAGTTAAGCATGAAAATTTCATGTGGAATGAACAAAAGGAAATTATTTAAAGTTTGGCAGAGTCATGAAGCAGCGTGGGCTGGCCAAGCTTATGCTGCTGTCTCACACAGATGCGACAATGACTTGTTTGTTAGCTGATTTGCTGTGTCAGAGCTAGAAGGGCTAGTGGATGCCCACATTGGCACAGCACAACATTTACATAAAAATGAGCCTGTGTTCACACATCAACTCTGAACAAGCCCCAGGGATCAAGGGAAAAGAGATTTACTGGACAAGAGCATCCAACATTTGAGTTGCAGACTGGCAGGAATGTCCTTGCTCATTCAAACTCTACCAATCCAAAACCAAGTGTGGGGCAGTTCTCAAAGCAGAGATTTTTTATCCATGGAGCTACTGCCAATGGCCTCCATTAATTTTGTTTACCCAAATATTTACTTCATTTGAAAAATACTTGTGCAAAATCAAAATCACAAGCAAGAACAAAATCTACAATCTCACCGGTGCATGCTTCCCTAACTCCTTAAAAGACTACATTCTACCTTTTCTTCAGAATACCTGAGAATCCTTTCTCCCTGGACAATATTTATTGGAAAGCACAGCATAATTCATCTGCATTTCTCAAATTTGTCAAGTTGTTTCTCTTTTTCATTTATACTCATGTAAAAACATTTGCATTTACCACAGGGAAACAAAAGATCATCTTCCCTCACACATCTCTGCAATAGCACACTTCCCAGACATATGGGGTATAAAATAATCTATTTTCATGTGTATTTGCACATCTGTGTAGAAAAGAGATCATAAGTAACACCATATAACCTCAACACAAATTTCATGATAAAGAGAATAGCTAATTCACAACAGATTTTTTCCATTTGAGAGGATCATGACAATTTAGTTCCTTCATCAGTATTACACAATTTTATGGAGACTGTAAAGAAAGCAAAAAGAATTAAACTGAAATTTTGAGAGGGGATTTGGAGGACAGACTACATTTGCCAAAATCAAAGTGCAGTCCTTGTATCCTGACAAACTGTAAACACAGTTCAGGAGAGACCCCTGCAGAGAACTAGGTATTCTCTTTCATAAAGACTTTCATTAACATTTCTGAGTAGACTTAAAAAGCTTTTGGATGTAAATCACACCTATCTTTAAAATTAAGTATTCGTGTTAATATTTACCAAGCCATTATAAACAGACGAGGCCCAAAGATTTGGAAAGGATTAAAATCACGATTTGGAAGCTACTACTTTATCTCCTCTTCCATAAAAGTACATTCATGGCAGCAACAGAATGAAGGTGAGCACAAGGCCTATTTCTTTTGAACTTTTACCATCTTGATGCACTGTCTTGCTCAAATCAAGCATCATAAGAGCACAAAAATATTATTTTAAATGAAAGATGTTGTAAGTGGAAGTTGTTGCATAAGGTGTCAAACAGCTAATGTCAAAATCTTAGATTGAGCTTGCTGTCCCCTCCCTTATACTCTTCCGGCCCACTTCCTCACCGAGTCTTGTAAGAAATACTGTTTTCTTCAAAGCCAAGCTGATAAGGCCTTAAATTATAAACTTGTGTTCAAAAAAATCTGTGTTTAAAAAACCTAGCTTGGATTTGAAAAATATCCTGCTAAGCAGTGCAGAAAAACTGAAGAAACAGAAAAATTTGCATGTTATTTTTCTACTTAGGAATGTTTTGTTTTTCCCAAACTTAAGACGACATCTGCATGCATAAGACAACACGGATGCATACACTCCAGAGGTTCATATACACCCCTAGATCAGCATTTCCTATTAGCTGGAATTTGCCAGCTCCCCACATACCCTGAGAGGTTCTCTGGAAGTTGAACTCTTCTCACTAATTGTACAGTGAATCTTAAAAAGCTCTTCCTTACTTTTTCCAAGTGAAGATTAAGTTAGGGTATACAAATTAGGTGTAGCCTACATCATACATGTTTCCAAAGCATCCAGTTTCAATGGTAACTGAGAGGTGTTAAAGCCAACAAGAATACCAGCTTCCCCTTGAAACAGATCAGTAACTGACCATACACACCTATTTTGCCAAATTATTGTGCTATATTTTTTCACATCTATATTTACATTCATTCTGATGAGCTTTAGCCAAAAACCATAAATTTTGTGAACCCACACCTACTACATCATATCATATTGTATTAAGTCATTAAGTCATATCATACCTGTATTAGAAGTATATTCAATGTGCCAAAAATGCCTCCAAAATAAAGAAACTAGGCACAGGAGATTACACAAGACCAGCCTATTATTTGGGAATCATACACCACCCTGACTCTATACCTCCCTGTTTTCTGCTTGGAGTATTTTCTCTACAGTTTTATCACTGATGCAACCAAAAAGAGAACTGTAAACAGTAATAATTCATGTAAGCAATAATATTGTTTCCTACAGTTTCAGTTGGTTAAAAGGAGTACTATCCTGGGGCAACACACACTCTTGAATTATATATGGGCAGACACATGAGTACTGCAGTACAGTGCAAATTCTAAATCGCCTGAATGACTTTTTTTTTTGTTTGTTTACATTGGAAATAGTTTAAACAGACGGGCTTTTAGAGGAGATTAAGGACAGAATTTATGGGAAAGTATAAGGGAAGACAGTGCCTAAATCCTTTGAATTTTAATCATGCCTCTTAGTTTACAGAGCTATTTAAAAAAAAAAAAAAAAAAAAAACCAAACAAAAAAACCCCCTCTTCTGTAAGGCAAAACCAACACACCAGATTCATATAGGTACCTAAGCTCAATAAACCACAACTTATAGGACATGTTAGCTTTCCACTGACTTTAGGCTTAATCTTATTATGTATTTTAAAAATTCAGAAGATATTTATATTGCAGACATCCTGCCAACAACAAGTGGAATACATCCTGTTATGCATGTTATCTATCAACATAGCAAAAGATCAGGACAATAACTTGAAATCTTTTGAATTCACTGCCAAACAAAATACTATGAAAGTTAAGCAATGCTACACGCACACAGAGGGTGTCAATAGAGAATGTAAAACTACTTGACACCCAGTATAAGGACACGTATAATAAAATCAACATAAGTCACTTAACTATTCTTTTACTTTGCTAGGCTGTTTATTTGAAAACCAGTGGGCTTTCTAATATAACAGACTTCTCATAATTATTAAAATGTCTGTCTTGTATAAAGTGTAAGCTAGCAAAAAAAACTTGCAAGTTGGATCTTTAAAATAATTGTGTGGAATTTCTCCTCCCCATACTTACATTCAGTCTTTGAAATATATAGTACTGAAAGCCAAGAATTACCTTCACTTTGACAAAGAGAATACACTGAAATAACTGAAGAAAATACAAAAAGAAAGTTTTAACTCTAAAATAAATTTAAACTTAGAATTTTTTTTAGATTTTGTTTCCTTAATGACAAGATATCACCTAAATAACATTTACATGTAAACAATATTTCCCTATAGTTTTAGGGTTAGAACTTTAGAAAATTTAGTCATAGTCATAGTCATTTCTATAGTTGATATGAGTGATAATGCATAATATGTTACAAGAAGCAAGTTGAAAAACATATCCTGTGTTTTCAACTGCTGAGCATTATATGAAGTGTGAAAAAAAATTCAGTAAAAAGCAAAGACAAAATGTAATATCTTCAGAATTCTTTATGTCATAACTAAGAATCACTGTAAGGAAGAATAGAAATTGCTAGAACTGGACAGTAAATTCCTTATTACAAGGGCCAGAGTACAAAAGGACTGATTTAGACTCTTGCCAAAAGAAATAAAAATATTTTTTAAATGATGCAATGCCTATAGAAAAATAGAATATTTGAGCTCTATAAATTGTAAAGTGAATGAAATGCACCTCTGTAAAGGTAACATGGGAAGTGCAATCACATTCCTAAAGAGAATGTCAGCTGACTCTCACCGTGGAAAGGTGACATTAAAATACAAGGAAGTTACTTGTAAGCAAAATCCAAGATGCCAATTATTCTAACTACATAGTTGCTACAACAAAGCAAGAAGATTCGTAAATGTGAAACTTATGTGAATATGTATAATATGTGAAACATATGTGAATATGTATAATAATAATTATACATATCCTTTACACCAAATGTTACTGCTGAAAAAATAGATTGTTTGTCTTAGCTCCCCATGGCCCTTTTTCCTACAACTATAATCCACTCTTTTTTTTCTGTACATTTCAAAATGCTGTCTCAAAAGCCAAAACACCCAAATGCTACAGACAAAATACCATCCAACTGGGTAAGAAAAAAGCTTTTATTATTAGTGTTAGGAGTAAGAATCTGATCTTTCCATCAAATAAATGCAGTGTAAGTGCTACGAAATCTAGAATAAGTACCTAGTTGACTGGAAATTTTCAAGTTGACAAGGCAACTTTTCTATGTAGCACCATCAGAGTTTGTTGGAAAAGATAGCTAGCATAAGGACTGAATGCTTATTGATGTGCTTCTTCAGTTGTATATACATTTTCATTGACAAAATAATAATGTTCTAAAATGTTTTTCATATTAAATTATTGTCATAAGCTTTCTTAGTGTAGAAAAATAAATAAATTAGTCATCATAATCATGGGATACAATACTAATGAATATTCTATGTGGCCAAAAAAAGTATTAAAATTCACCCTGACCAGCTTCTATTTATCAAATTATATTGCACAGCTCAAAAGATATCAGTTAAGTTCCCATACCTCAGTTCCCATCAGTTAAGTTCCACATATGTACTGTGTATTGGATATCAAACTTAGCTGGAGGGTATACTGAAATATTACCCTAATTTGTGCAGAGAAGCTGACATGAAGTACAATGGCCTAAAGCTAGAAGTGGAATCCCATGGGGAATGACAATACACACTTTTCAGAAATGACTTCTGTATCAATAATTGCGAACTAGGATATTTTTTGTCAGTTAAATTTCTTGCAAGGACACATGTAATTAATATTATATATTGTCTTTCACTACTCTTAAAAAAACTTATACTTTGGAAAAAGAATAGTTGCTTTCCATACTGACAATTTGCTCTTTTCTGTTACCAAATCTTACATTAGAAAAGGTAATTTTATTTTAACAGTTTATCAACCCAAAATAAAATTACCAGGAACTAACATGCATCCATTCATACAAAGACCAATTTACATGGTATTAGTTTTCTTGCCTATCATATCTGAAAGATTTGTTTCATCTTAACTTTCCAAGTTTAAAAATCTGTATTTAAATTAAGCTAAATATCCTGAGCACACTATGAGAATTTTATGTGCTTTGTTCTCAAAACCCATGCTCTACACATTACAGTAAGTTTGCAAAGCAATAAGTTTTCCAGCTTCCATGAAGTAATATTGCTCTTAAACCCACAAGTGCACAACAGCTCCAAATCCCTGCATCCCTTTGACCCAAACCTTTGACACTAAACCCAACTGTTTATTGATAGAGCATGGGTAAGCAGAAAACAGCCTAACATATCTCCCAAGCCACAGCTATTTAGCCCAACTCAATACCTCCAGTGCTACTCAGAGGATTGGGGCTAAGCTTACGAACTTAAGAACCATGTGGTTTCAGAAAAGGAAAATTTAGATGTGAGAATAAATAATGATTTATAGAAACACATTTTTCTACACATTTCTTCTCTACACGTTGATGTGCCATGACAACTCTATCTCCAATTGACACAGAATATAGTTATACATACCACAGTTTGGTGGTTAACTTGAATCACTTCATCCCCAGCATGGATTTTCTTGCACCGATCTGCAGGTGACTGAATTTAAAATAAAAGAGATGATAAAGAATACAGTTCTTACTGGTCATCATCTCTCTTTCAGCAGTACGATTGCTAAGTTACGTAAATCAGGTTAGATTGATAATTACATTCTACTGTGAAATAAAGAATTAAAGAAATATTTAATAAATCAATTCACTGTTGTTGTGAAAAATAATCTGTATTGTTGTATGCAACACAATAAAATGTTAAGAAAGATATAACCAAGTCCTAAGGATTCCTTTTTAACTTAATTCTGCCAAAAAATTGTTTTAATCTAACTGACACCTCTTAAGCTTTGAAAGTGAATCTTTGGCTGAATTTTGAACCTGTAAAGACTAATTGGCAATTCCTCATAAACAAATTTCACATCTTGCCTTTTTGTTCTACAGTGTTTCAATATGATGCAAAGAACTTCAGCAAATTACTGTTCTTCAAAGAGTACACAGGGAGAGAGTATTAGGTTAGATAACGGCCAAGAAGACCGTGTAAAGTTACCGTGTAACTTAGTTTCTGGGTCATAATTAGAGTGAAAGAAATGCAACCAGCATCAAAACTAGTTTTGTTCTTTGCTTTTGCTCAAAACCCACCACTCAACAATAAGAAAAATCCAAACAAAAGGCCCCACAACAAAAAACGCTAACTGTCCCCCATAAAGTGACATCCCCCCAAACCTTTCTCTTCTACGTTTACAAGAGACCAAATGTGTTCTGAAATACACTACGTTTAGAGGAAAATAAACTCCTTCAGCTGTTCATAGAGTGACTGTGGCTGCCAGCCTACGAAGGCACTTAACCAACTTAAAGGTAGAAGGAGCAACTGACAGTTTGAAAAAAATCAAGGTGCTCAGGCGGAGGTTTCTGAAAAGATGCTATGAATTTTACAGAAAGGAATGAAGTCAAATTCATTTTCAGGTGAGATAATAGGTCATCTAGAGAATATGCTTCATGTCTGAAATGTGGACTTGAAATTGTAATAAGCTATGTACTAGATCCCCATTCAAAATATATATCCCATAGCTATGCCATGACTTTCTGTTACAATTGCATGTGATTCATGGCCCAAGTTAAAGACAGTATTTAAATGGAAGATATCTAAGAGAAACATGAGGCTGAAAGAGGGGTCAGTCATGACTCAGTCTTAGGCAACATTGCTCAGAACAGTATAAATCAAGCTGAGCTGGTAAAAGAGTACTTTTCCTTACACAAAGAACAGCCTTGAATTTTTGGCACTACTTTAGCATTAAAGGAGTTGTCTGAGTGACTTGAGGAAAAAAATTTAACACTGGTGATTATGTTCTAGTGATCTATCTTCTTCCTGTCACTACTCACACTTACTCAGTCATACCTCTAACAATCTTTATAATCCTCCTATGCTTTATAATCTTCCCATAGCCATTTTTGCTCAGATGTAGTTACACCTAAGACTTTCAAGTACTCAATGCAAGTGAATATTTTGTCATTGCTCTTGAACTCTACAGGACTTTATTACAATACAAACGTTCTCCTGCACTGACTTCAGCACTTGCAGCTTAAATCTTGATAAAACAGGTATTTTCTGCAGCAGTTTGCCAAGCCAGTCAGTATGATCTGAGAATCTTCAAACTGGAAAAGGCTACTTTAAATAAACTCATTGCAATTATGCCTCAAACACCTGCAAAGTGAGGTAAAATCCATTTATAAAGGAGTCTCAAGGCTGTGGTCCTGTGAAGAGATTGCAACTCTTGTTCCTTATTGTTTTTTCCTCCTAAGTAAAGGGTACAGATCTTGCAGTATAGAAATTTTTATCTTTTATCATCACTAACGAAAATGGAGGAGAATTGATAAGCTCGCTCTTTTTTTGGATGTATATGTTGATCATTAAGCAAAATATCCATTCAAGTGGGAGGAACAAAGTGTGTCATGTTACAGCTACTTTATCTTCATTAACTGGTAGTTCAGTTCAACTGGGAGTTGAAAAACAGATGGAAGTACCTGTGGCTGAGTCTCACACATTCATACCATACAAGCTATTCAGGATCTGTTTAGGATTTATTCTTCAGCACAGATTTAGTTTTGTCCTTTAGGTTAAGTGTTGTCTTTGTCCCATTCCCCACAGTGTATCTATACTGTCTGAAAGACCAGCAGTGACCTCCCTGGAGCACATTCGTTGCATGCCCAGAGTGGAGATTTTGGTGTCTTTTCTTCTCAAAGGCCTCTCTTCCTGAGAACTAAGGGCAACCCACAAACTCAACCACTGCACAGTAAGTGGGGACACTGGGAGCACATCCTTCAAAGATACACTCCTGCTGGAGTTTTACTTCATGCTACCACTTTAGAAAATACACTTTGCTGCTGGAAAACCAAATTACAAAATGGTCTTATTTGAAGAATGCATTGGTTTTGTGAATTAAAAGAAGCTCTCCAACATGGTCTGAATGGGCTACTCAACAAGAAAGCTGTAATCTCTTGCTGGACCAATACACCCTTTAAAATTGTTTCTTCCAAACAAAAGAGAGAAGATGTGAACCAGAAAGCTCAGCTTGCTCTGATGCTACAGGACCGCCAAGAAAGAAGCTCTTATGGGGCAGTGACCTGTGAGAAACTCTCACTGTTTGAGCTTCAGAGCTCAGCTGCTTTGAACTGCAGGGCTGATGTGTTGGGAGAGATGACTCCCAATGCTGAACAGCAAGATCCAAACGCTAATGGGCTTTGTAGCTGAACACCAAGAACCTCGAATGGCAAAGAAAGCAAGCAGAACTGTGGCTACAAAAATTACTGTGACATTAACGCTGCTAGCACTGCCATGCTACTGTGTTTATTAAAAAGACAAGTGTTTCTCTGATCTTTTAGGAAAATATTGGACAATAAAAAGTTGTGCCAATGACTCACTAGGAAGAGTATAATCCGGAGAGAGAGGCCACAAAAGTTTGTTCAAAGGGAAAGGGATTTGGATTCTTACTCTTTCCTAGAAGTCAAATTATATCACAAAGAGTAACCAGATCAACATCAACAGGTCAGATCGAATCTGTACCATCATGACCTTGCTCTGGCTTATGCTGCTTAGATGCTTCTACTCCCATCTATCAGAATCATACTTTTTTTTTTTTTTTGTTAAAGGAAGCAGCTAGCAACTGTGTGTTTAAAAGCAGGAGACATCTTACTTTCTTTAAGATGTTACTCATTTTAACAAATGCTTTAACACACAACAGGTTTTTCCCTGGATAGCAGACTGCAGTTTCTTAGTCCGCTGTGATCACCTCCAGGGTGTTACATTGAGTGAAAGAATCGATAACAAAAGCAGAAAAGTCATCATGACTGAAGCTTCCTGACATGGCTTTAAATTATATTCATGAATCACAAAAGATAGGAGTTTTGAGGGAATGCATTAAGATTTTATTTTTATCTCTGCCCTTGGGAAATTAAATCCAATATTAGTAAGTCATGGAGAGAAATGGTTTCTTTAATTTGAGAGAAATTCAACTGCAAAAATCATCCTCTTTCTTTCATACATTTTCTAGATTAAGCTCAAGTATGGCTCTCCTGGTTTTGTTTGGTTTTGCTAACTCCACTGATGATATCTGTAGCTGTAGGTCTGACTCCCTAGAATTTTGATTTCAAGGTTTAAATTCCTTACATTCTCCTTATTCTAAGACAAGTGACATTCACAGAAGTTCTACAACAGTTATAATCTATTGGGCATAACCCATGGATCCTGATCACAGCAGAAGAAAAAAAGAAAGAAGAAATGCTATCAGAATGCAGTTCTCATGAAGGGATGAAAATAATATTCTTAATCTATTGAGATGTTAGCAGAACCTTGCTGCAGATCAGAGGCAACAACTCTAAACAGCATGTAGGTAGTGTGTACTTTCCACAGTATTACACAGTAGCAGGATAGAACAAACATTTCCGAAAGCTTCATTTTAAGAAAATAACATCAATACCTTTGAAAGGAATTGCTTAAACCATTATAGAATAGTGCAGTTTTGTTTAATGGCTTGGTCCATGAGCACTGAACATTATGGATAAAGGCCTTTCCCCCTAAAATGATCGTTTCACTCACTTCTTAACAGCCAGTCAGTTCTCTAAAAACAGTGTACAAGGAAAGGAAGTTGTGTATTTCAAAGGCAGTTGAAAAGGATTCTAGTATGTTTGGTTTGCTGTTTAATACCTTCAGTGAGAACTAGTACACCAGTAATAAGTATTCCTTTTCTGTAAGCATTATTCAGAAGTTCATGCAGAAATATATGGTTATTTATCAATGTGAAGAGATGTCCTCATTTTCATGCATTTATTTATTACAAAATAGAGCTTGATAGATGGAAAATATAAACTCTCTTTGTCTAATACTGCAGCAAATTCCAGCATGTCAGCCTATACATAATAAAGATATTTATCTTTTATTCACAGAGCAAACTATCTCCAGGACAGCTAGTACCTCTCTTGATCAACTGCAGCATTTTAGGTGTCTTGCAAGAACAAATCAAAAACTGATCTGGTCTTCAACAAGGAACAACTCTTTCAATTCTGAGGTGAACAAGCACAAGCATTTCTGCTGTCCAACATGCTATTGGTCCTCAACAGCCAACTAGCACACTTTTGCAAGCAAAATGTAGTCTATAACAAAGGGAAAGCATAACCCACAGGTAAGGTCAAAAGGCTTCCAGGCCTGAACACACAGTATTAATAATACTTACATTTTCTGTTGTTCCAGTAATTACATGGAGACCATCATATGTTGACTTAATGTACATACCCTAAGAAAAAGACATCATGGGAAAGAATTTTTAAAGTGTTTCACAAACCATCACCATCCAAACATAACTTGCATATCTCTAAAAGAAAAGACTTTTTATTTTTTTGCAAACTTTTAATATATGGTATGAAGAATTTGTCTCTGGATAGTAAAGTGTGCTTTTTGATACACTTCAAGAACAACAGCTCAAATTATTTTGTCCCTAATGATCAATAGCAAACTAAAACTTTTACCACAGCCATCTCCACAAATAGTCCCCAGTTTTTTTTAACACACTCCTTCAACTACAAATGAAACAACAACTGATTACAAAAAAAGTCCCCAGAATTACAAATTGCCTTAGGATGATCAATACTTCCATTTTGCTTTGGAAGCTACAGAAGGCTCTTAAAGATCTGGTAGGTAGAGCTGCAAATATAACTTTCAAACTGATAACCAATGCTTTGAAGTGTGCCTGGAAAATAGCTCTAAGACTTTTTGATAGCCTCACCAATCTCAGTGAGCAGGTCAGCTATAAAACTCAATGATGAAAACTTATGTCAGCTCTGTTAGCTATCCCACTTCTTTTAAAAAATATGGAAAAGGGGGGATAGCTTATAAACGGACAGAATGTCCTGCATGGGTAATCTGAGACAGTGTCTCTAATCTGTTTTTTCATCAAGTCATAATTCAAATATTTTAACAACATCCACTAAGACAATGAAAAAAATGTAAAAGAGGTGTCTTGGTTTGGGGACGACGACTCTGTTTTGGTTTTTTTTTGGAGGTGGGGGGGGAGGGCCCCTCCTCTCTTTTTTATGGGGGGGTTGGCATGGGGAGGGGAAGGGCTGTCTGTCAGTCTGGTTTTGGTAAATTTGGCCAAAACCATGATGAAAGGTAATTGGTATACATAGTGCATTCAACAGCTTCTGAGGAATCTCCTTTCCCTCGAACTGTTCACAGAAAGTAGGTAAATATTGAGCTTGAGTTAACATTCCTTTCATAACCTACTTTTTCTCCTTTTAATCAGAGTGCCACAAAGATTTCTGTTCATAACTGAGCACTACTGGTGATTAAGTACAGTAAAGAGGCAAAGAAGACGTATCAAGTTGGGATCGTAATCTAGTTTCAGATCAGAACTCACAGACAAGTGGGAATGTGGAAGTACCTTCCACTTAACATAAGTGGATGATATCCTCAGTATAAAAAAAAAAACAAAAAGGGACTTTATGAGTTTCTCAGGATAGGAGGCTCAAAATTAAACTCCTGTTTTGCTCAACAGAATACATAGCAGTAAATGCATCAAATGCAGTTGTCATGTTGGGCTGCCACAGAGAGAATCTGCTCGTTACTATGCAGATACAAGCCCCTGTCATCATCCTTCAACTTCCAGCTCCTCTATACACTTTCAGCAATCTTCACCATTGATTGGCTCCATGCACCTAGTTTCCTGCTTAATTCAGTTATCTCAAATATAGAATAGCAAATTCTTATACATTTATCCTCACAACACCCCTGTGAGGTAGGGAAACACTAATACACAGACATTTTACAGAGAGGCTAATGAGCCCCACAAGAGGCTGAGATATGTTGGCACCTGTTATTTGGTACGCATACCTACCCTCAAGGCACCAAAAAAATCAGGGTCTAAATCCCTCTCAGGATCTGAATCTAATGACCTGACCACACACCTTGTTACATGGCAAAAGCTGAAATCACGGTGACCTCATGGTGATGGGAACTATGAGTCAGCTCCCCACACAGCGCAATTTCTGAAGACAGTCACATCTTTGTTTTTATTGACAGTGAGTTACTGCTTTCAACTTAAAACATCAAGGTGAAAGCTGAGGACAAAGTCTCACACTTAATGGTTACACAGTGTTTAGCTTTGTGCAAAGCATTATTCTGAAGGCTGATAAGGTCATCCAAGCATGATGTTGTGGCAAGACTGCAATTCACATCCCATCTAGTCTTTTCTACAAATCTGAAAGCCTTTAAAAAGCAAAAGAGGAGAAATAACTTTTTTAGAATTTTCTTTAAAGGCTAAGATCAAGATTTTGCACACATTAGGAAAGAAAGGGAAGATGGAAGTTGCAAAAAAATCCCCCAGGTTATATTTATTTTACATGTGAAAAATTAATAAATGCTACACCAGTACCATGCCACATTAATTTTGCAAAAGCCAACATTATTCTGTTTACAAAGCAGCTTTTAAACGCAGAGAGGTAACTTTTTGCAACAGAAAGATGAGTTACACTTTCACCCACGTTTCTCCACTTGTTTTGAGTGAACTTGTTTTAAGTATGTGAAATGGTAGAGAATAAAATGTTTCTGGCTTATATTGTTTGATCTGGAATGGAAATATACCACAGACAAGTTTTCCTCTCTCTGCCTCCTTGTGGTGCACAATATCAACAATACTTTTAGCAATCAAGAACACAGGGGAGATTAGTGTGTGTGCTGTTCATTTGTACTGAAACAAATAGGCAGATACACATCTTGGGTATCCAAAGATAATGCCATGGTCCCTATGAATTTACAAGAATTAGTTACATCAAACTAAAAGAAAGATAACTCGGTTAGTAACACTAAAATAACCATAAGATAACCATCCTGGTAATCAAGAACAAATGTATGCCTAGACTAAACATCAGATAACTCCACCTTAAATACATCAGAGCTTGTCATGATCGGTTATGGGTAGAAGTCTAATTTCAAGCCAATCTTTACATTTTATCTTGGTGTGTACTATTATCCAGTTAAGGGTTAGAGAAGAGACTTGTGCCTTTTTCTTTATTTTATTTTTTAATTTAAGAATCTGATGTACTTTTAGCATATTTTACAAAATGTTGGATGGAAAAGAAAAGAAGATACCAATTAAATTTTATCACATCACTGATTTTTTATTCTTTCACAGTGACACCATCTTAATGGGAGTCCCCCAAAGTTGCACATGCCTCTTTAACCCAATACAGTTCTCAGAACCCTGTTCGTAATTTTTTTGCAGCTCCTCAAAGTATTCAAACCAAATAACCCTGGAGGAATATTAAGAACAGTAGTAGCCTGGATTTCTGGAAAATACTTTCTAGCCAGGGAGTCAGCAGTGCATTTTTAATCAGCTGCCACACTCTGCTGTATCTACAACTTCCATTTTATGAGCTATTTTTTTTACATGAGAGGCTCATCTTGTGTTTGCTGCAGCAGGCAAAGAGGAACACAGAACAATTAGTCTCAGTGAGTGCAAGCTGGAACATAGGAGATTCCACTTAAACATGAGGAAAAACTTCTTCACGGTGAGGGTAACAGAACACTGGAACAGGTTGCCCGGGGAGGTTGTGAAGTCTCCTTCTCTGGAGACATTCAAAACCTGTCTGGACGTGTTCCTGTGTGACCTGATGTAGGTGTTCCTGCTCTGGCAGGGGGATTGGACTAGATGATCTTTCAAGGTCCCTTCCAATCCCCGATACTCTGTGATTCTGTGAATTTACCTATGCATTTCTGAATTGAGCAAGCAAGGTGAATAGCTGCAACTTCAAATCCTATCACAATACCTGAATGGAATAGGATTAGATTGATAATATAGACAGGAAAAAAAAAGATATTCTAGATTAAACCTCGCCATGGTCCTCTGATACTCTGTTCTATATTTAGAAAAAAAAAAAAAAGGAACTTATGAAGAAAAATTTTCCAAGGAAAACTTAATCACCTGCCTTATGTCTAACAAAAGGTGTACAATAGTCTACGTCTTTGCTAAATACACTCACTGTTTTCAGTCAAGCAGTAATATTTTTAAGTCTGTTTCCTGGCAAAAGTTACTACCAAAACTAGTCTGGTTTGCCTCTTTCTAGAATATCAGCAGTGTAAAACCACACAAAATTAAATTGTGCTTACTGATACAGATGAAACAACTTCCAAGTCCTCAAAAGAAAAAAAAGGAAAAAAAAAAAACAAAACAATAAAAGGGGTGATTACACTTGGGAGCGCGCTGGAGATTACAAAACTGATCACATTAATCCATTTTAGGCCTTCTTAAATAGTTTTCCATGTTGCCAACCCTTATTTCCTCCCTTTTTCACAGGGAGGAAATAAGTCACAGCTGCTGCAGGCTTTATCTCTTCCCAAAGCAACACTCGCTGGAGAACACTTGTATGCAGCCAATCACACAACCACACCTGGGTAAGAGACCATGGAT